>WIGN01000213.1:0-71731 GCA_014235955.1 Colletotrichum sojae | reverse complement strand
CAATTACCACGAATATCGACGTGATCGTTGCTACGATACTTCCGTACGGATATGTATCACACCTGTGATACCAACAACAACATTACATTGTTATACTCGGTGTCCGAAGACTTAACTGACCAAACCACGTCCCACTCGCTCAGTTGAGGCGGCCTTGTCAAGCAACGTCGTTGACATGTCGAATGAGAGTTACTAGAGTGGCGGTGCTCTAGAGAACGCGCCCAATTTCCTGGTAGTTTCGGCTTCCCGTCGGCCCCGTTGTTTCCGTGGGATAGTCCACTTCATTTTGCGAAAGGACGTCCCTTACCGGTGAGTGACGAAAAAGTCCGACTACCTCGTATAACCAGAAATCGGCGCGGTTTGGTTCGCATTCGAAAGAGAAAGTCAGTGACGACGATGGACCCAAGAGAAAAAAGACAAAACCTTAATAAATAACGTCACAACAAAGCACTAAGCGCATGCCAAATTGTTTGATGCAAGTCGACAAGTCTTGAAAACGGACGCCGCGGGAAACCGGACGACCACGGCCGACGGGCCTCCGGCCCCCGTCCAGACGCAGAATGTCAACTGTTCCGCCGAGCCAGCCGGTCTCTGTATGCCGTGTGATTAAGCTTCCTGTATTCATTGAGATCCATATAAAGAGACTGAAACAACATCCGCAAGGGGTTCCTTCTTGACCGTCATCGCACGTTCGTTTGTCAGGGATCAACATTCGTTTCCAAGCTTTTCCAACACCATAGCCAACATGATGGGATCCTCGTCAGCAATCACACTCGCCGCATTACTCAGCTTCGCAGCACGTGTTCCTGCAGCACCCACTTCTCCTCAGGGCTGTGACAATGTTGTAAGTTCTGTTCCTCAATTGCTGTCTATCCGTTTGATCACTCTGACTGCGGCGACAGTGCACCATTCTTCACGGCCAGTTCGCAGACCAGACACTGCTCAAGAACGAATCGCAGTATACCTTGGAGCAGTCGTCCTTCTGGTCGACCATTCAGGGCTCAGCTTCACCGAAATGCTTCTTCTCCCCCAAGAACGGAAAGGACGTTTCGAGGGCGGTACTTGCTGCTCGAGACGGGCAGTGCCAATTCGCTGTGAAGAGCGGTGGTCACTACTCTTTCGAGGCATCCACCATCGATAACGGGTTGGTCATTGATCTGGCCCGGCTCAACCAGACGATTATCAGCGACGACAAGAAGACGGCAATTATCGGGCCCGGTGGCAGGTGGTCGAGCGTTTATCCCACTCTACAAGAGCAAAACCTCACCGTGCCCGGTGGCAGAATGTTTGGCGTTGGTGTTGGCGGTCTCTCTTTGGGCGGTAAGTTCTCACGCATACTCGCTTCCGGATATGGAGAGCTAACTCTTCAAGGTGGTGTCTCGTGGTTGAGCAATCTCCAAGGTATGACGTGCGACAATGTTCTTGAGTATGAGGTTGTTTTGGCCGACGGCAGCATCGTTACGGCTACCCCTACCACCCACAAGGACCTATACTGGGCCCTTCGTGGAGGCGGAAGCAACTTTGGCATCGTCACCAAGTTCACTTTCAACGCCTACGAACAGGGCAAGTTATGGAACAGTCAGCTGAAGTACGATAGCGCTGCCAACGTGTCCTCAATCAAGACGTTCGTCAACTGGGGCGAGGACCTTGTCGCGACAGACCCCAAGAGCTTCAGCGTCTTGTTGTGGGACTACAACACTGACGGCCCCCCTACGGGCACAGCGATTCTCACGCACGCCGACACATTCTCCGACAACAAGCACCCGCAGGTCTTCGATGGCTTCTACGGAGCCAAGCCCAGCAACATCACCGAATCCAACGCGTACCATGCCGAGATCGCCGATGGCCTCGTCTTCCCAGGCGGCGTCACCCGCAATTCCTTCTGGACGACCTCATTCGAGTTGGACGCAGCCATGATGCAACAAGCCTTTGAGATATGGCACGAGGAGTCCAAGGCCATCGCATCTCTCGGAACTCAGCAGCTGCAACTGCAGATTTTCACCGCGGCTGAGTTCGAGTTTGCGAAGCGGAACGGCGGGAACCCCACCAGCTTCGCTGACCAGAAGCGGCCTCTCGGCTTCCTCAACATCATCGTCATGTGGGAAAAGGCCGAAGACGACAATGTTGTCTACGCGACTCAGCAGCGCATCGAGGATCGCGTGAACGCCGCCGCCAAGGAGAGGGGACTTTACAACGAGTTCAAGTACACCAACTACGCCAGTCAGTTTCAGGATCCGTTCACCAGCTACGGGCCTGAGAACAAAGCGCGGCTTCTGCAGGTTGCCAAGGCATACGATCCCGATGGAGTTTTTCAGAAGCTCGTTAGTGGAGGTTTCAAGCTCACTCGCGGGCCGGAACATCTGTGATTCGGCGTCCGTTGCTGTTGAATAGCCTCACAGTGTGCCTTCGTCCTAGAACAGGACAGTTGGTTGCAGTCTTGGCCAGAAACGAAATTTGGGAATGTTTTGCCCTCACTTTAATATCATTCGAAGGAAATGGAAAGCATTTGGCGCCGATGCTTTCATTCTAGGTTCAAAGTTCCAGGTAGTATCTGCTACACCAATACACACATCAAATAGCACTCCTCAAAACTTCACCTCAATCTCATGCTACGAATCCCCATCTCCCTTCCACGACCTGCGAGGTTCATTTCCCAATTTCTAAAGACAGGGTTGCACACATACGTCCGGCCTTCAGCTTTAGATCCGCTGAATGCCCGCTGTTCTTGCTTCCAGCCAAACTTTCAGCTCAACAGCTGATAATTCCCAACTGATCATCAATTGATCGGCGCATCTGCTAGAGAGCGAGCGGCAATGGCATGCTGCACGACGCTGCATATCATCCTGTGATGGACCTTTGAAATGTACCTGTGAGGCACGGAGCTGAAGGTAGGACGTCGAAAAGGGATGCAAATCCCAAAGGGCCCATGGCTTGGCACGGTGGAATAATCAAGCCGTTTCGTACACCCAGGTCACCATTCTGCCATCCTTTCTATTTTGATGTTACCCTGTGTCCTTCCTAGACAGGCAGAGCTGGATATCGTCTGCAGATGTCCTTCATGGCCATCGGCTGGCTAGGCGACACCAGAATTGCATGCCCGGCATGCGGGGAAATCGACTTGGGCGTGGACCGTCGCTGCTTTGAGTTTGAATCTGTCTTACTCAAGTATTTTCTTTAACTTTAGAAGCCTACAATTACTGACAGTGACAGCTAAGTAGGTCGGTGTCAACAAGAACGCTGAGGGTGTTTCGTGTCTCACGGGAAAGCACTGGCGTACAAAAGAAGAGCGCGGGGCAACGAGGTTATGGATCTTCAAGCTGAACTTCCTGGAGATGCCCTACGTCAGCAAACGTGGCTTGTGTACCTGTGTTAGCTTGGAGTTCTAATTCTCCCGCAGTGTTCTGTCTTGGACCCTGATTTGTCCCTCCCTGGCGCCATTCCCGTGCGGCTGAAAGGTAGTATCGAGCTTACCATCGGCATCCAGGCGAATCAGCAGGTTAAATGTCCTATTCTAATTGACCGGCAATTGGGTGTACTAGATTGGGACGGATGCTGTTACCTACTGGCATGTAAGGGTGAGGATGGCAGGGCTGATCATCAAAGGTGGTTGGCACCGCGGAAGCTACCCCTGGCTCGAGGCGTTCACCAAGCCCGAGACCCCTGCAGAATTTAGGGCAACCGGTGTCTTACAAGTCGGGGGCGGGATCAACGGCGAGGCTGAAAACACCCAAAGCTGATCGGACGAATTCACATTCCGCTTACAGTGAGACGTCCGCCTTTGAGCAATTCTGTCACATCGCTCATGGACTTGAGTTCTGCCGTCTTACGGCTGGGAGTTGGAGTTGATAGTCTCGCGTTCTTCGTTTGCGGGCAAGGGAGACTGTAATACTTGTGGGTTGGCACCCTGGGCTGATGATCTGATCGATTGCAACATCAGTTACTGTTCTGACAACAATGCTGAGAGATGCGCCAAAGATACCGTTTGAACGATTTCCGTGATGGACTCCGATAATAGTATATATATGGAAGGTTGAACCCGTGTTCTCTGCCCTTCATTCAGTTCACCAGAGCAAAATGAAGCTTCACATCTAGATTCATCTTCTCTCCATCAAAACTACTACTTAAATCCTTAAGACAACTCCTCCAGCCCCCCAAAACAACGCAAAATGCAGGCCAAGACCGTCCTTCTGACCGTTTTCGTCGCCCTCGCCTCAGGCCTCCCCTCACCCGCCGAGACCACAGGCGAAGTTACCCAGGGCCCATACCCCAGCCCGGACGCCCCCGCCTCGGAGGGTGACGTCTCGCTGCTGGCCGTCAAGAACTGGCAGGCGGCCGGCGGCTGCAAGAGAGACTGGGACGAGGACCGTAGATGCCTCAGCCAGTGCATCGGCGAGGCCAACTCCAAGTGCGTCGGGTGGAAGTCGATGACGGGAGTCCTCCAGGGCGGATGTGTCATCGGCTGGAAGACTTGCCGCTGCTTCTGCGAGTACTAGGGAGCCATTTTATCTGGATATCCCCTTTTCAACTACGAAACCAGAAAGAAACGATCCCGACGACATGTCAATCTGCGGGAAACATCGGTGATATAGGAGCTCGGCGGGGGACACATTCGCTCGAGAGGCCTGGGTCATGAGACATGATTATTTAATTTCTTCTTGCGCACGTTTCTAGGACTCGGTATTGCTGGCCAGCAAATACATTCTGTCTTTTCCGATGTTTTAATTGTTCATTCTTGTGATTCAATCCTCATTTTGGGAGTTACGAATTGCCGAGCAACCGGTATGTGATGCATGAGATGACTAGACACTGGTATTTACCCACCTCCCCACCCCAAATCTTTACATTTGAAAGTCTTTTGTCCCTCTGTTGGTATGATAGCTGCTGGTGTATCTGCCCTAGTACGGTGCGCATGTGCAGTAGAATCTTCTAGACAAGCTGCTCAAGCAGACATCACGCACCATCGACTAGAAGCGCCTAACCAGTAGGCGCAGCAATTGATGATCGAAGAGCGCGCGAGACGCCAAACAACAAAGAGGCGGCGAAATAAATATGCAGGAGTTGCTCCACCTTTGCCGTAATCCAGTGGAAACATTCTATGTCGTCTCAAGCAACAATGCGTCACAGCAACGGCCAACTTTCAGCCACATCTGCTGCTGTTCAGTGGGTGGCTCCCCTTCTCCTTGGTTTGATAGCCTGTCCCCTTTCCCACTTCTCACTCGTTTCAGCCCTTTTGTTGTTTCTCTTTCTCCTGTGCGGTATTGAAACACACCTGGCTAGGCTTGTTTCACGTAAACCTCGAACTCGAACGGGTGTAATGTTCTTCAAGGGCAGAAATAAGCAAACCTGCGCTAATCATCTCTATACCCGAGGAAGCTTCTTGCAAATGTCGCGTTGTTTCTTAGGAAAGCAATTTTCGCAACGTTCGGCGAGCTCCAGTCCGGTCTTTTTCCCACAACCGGGCCGTTTGTTTCTTATCCCTCGACTCACATGGCCACCGACTCGGCGTCTAGTAGCCGAATATCGAACGAAATCGCAGCGCACTCCATCCAGACGCTGATAGACATCAGTTCTAGAACGCAAAGATTTCCTTTTCCAGAAAACATTGGCAGAGAATAACTTGGGGCTTCGGGGATCAAATATCTTTAACCAGACGAGAACGGTTTCCGCACCGGCGCGAACGGCTCGCTCCCCCTCGCCGGCCTCCGCACTGCCCGTGGAACTGAGTCCGGACTCCTCCCATTAGCTTCTCCGTGACGTCCGTGGTGCGCGATCCTGGCGCGGTCTGTGGCTCGAGAGCCCCCACGAAGGTTTCCCCCCTGCGCAACGTCTGCGGCGAAGCCCTGGAGCGGTTTCCTACGCTTTCGAATAAGCAACGCCCATCCCTCTCACCCGTGCACCTTACCCAGCAGCTTCTGCCTACCAGCCGCCCACCCTTTCCTGCCAACGCTTTTTTATCGACATTCTCCCGTGCTTCCCCGTGCAAAGTTTATCCTCTAGATCGGCGCTGAGATCGTCCGAGGATGGGGTCCATGCGCGGAAGGACAGCCAAACGACTCAGGCTGTGCGGGTGCGAGTTCCTTGAAACCAAACGCCGCCCATCAGCTGTCACCGCCGAACGGCAGCGGAAACGTGGACGAGCGGTTGTTCCCAAGCTCTCGAGCTCTCGTTCTGCATCGATTGGCGTTTCGCGGGCTTTGCCAAGATACGTCCGTCCAGGTCTGCCCGTCTGACGCGCTGTCCACCTCCATCTCCCTTTTCTTCCGGCATTCCCATCGCGCATGTTAGATTCCTTCCTACTAGGTCTCCCAGTTCTTTTCCAGCTAGACCAGACGTCACTTAGAATAGACGTTGTTTGGCTTTTTCTTTTCTTTTCTCCCCTTTCTCCTTCTCACAGGTGCCTGTCCATACAGCGACGAGTACATCCTGATCGAATCATGGCTACCGCCAACGAATCCTTCCATTCTCAGTCATGGGGACCTCTTGAGTCCTTACAGGCCTTCCCCGGTCCTATGGAGAAACCTGTCCCTTACTTCATTACCGCATTTCTGCTTTTCGTCTTTTACTTTTCCATCCAGAAGGGAGACCAAGCACCAACATCAAATGTGCCTCTGCTGTTCCCCAGGAGCAAGTGGGATTTCTTCGGGCTGAAGGTCAAGTGGGATTTCGCCCTCTACGCCAAACCCATCGTCCAATGGCGGAGCAAGAATCACCCTGGTCAACCGTACAGCATCGTCACCGACTGCGGCAACATCACGATCCTCCCTGCGCTGCCGTATGCCAACGAGATCCGCAACCACGAAGATCTCAGCTTTGACCGCGTTATTGATAAGGTGGGTTCCAGAGAATAGCCGTAGCTTGGAAACAACGCAGCTAACATTTGTGGATGACCAGAACTTCCATGCCTACCTCCCAGGATTCGAGCCGCTGCAGGAGGCGAACCCCCACAAGGCCGTCTTGAAGCATGTCATCCGGACGAGATTGACCCAGTTTCTTGGTGCGTTCCGCTCAATTCTGGAGCGACTTAAGCGCATGCTAACACACTCAAACAGCCAAGCTGACGGCTCCGATGTCCGATGAGACGACACAGTCCCTCAACGACGTCTTTGGCGACGCTGAAGGTACGTTTACCGTCTCGAATAGCTCCAGACTCCTCGTTGACATGGAACCAGATTGGACGACGTTCAAGCTCAAGGAGAACATGGTTAAGATCGTGGCTCGCGTCTCAACTCGCGTCTTCGGCGGTGAGGAGCTCGCCCGCAATCAGAAGTGGCTAAAGATCTCGTCCGAGTACGCCAGGACCTGCTTTTTTGCCTCCGAAGTTCTCCGCATCGTGCCCAAGCCCCTCCGCTTTATCGCGCACCAGCTCAACCCGTTCAGCCGCAAGGCCCAGAGCCAGATGAACGACGCGCGCCGCATCATCAACCCCATCGTCGAGAAACGCCGCCAAGAGAAGCAGGCCGCTGCGGACCGCGGAGAGGATGAGCCCGAGTTCAACGATTGCCTCGAGTGGTGCGAGGAGGCTTCGGACGAGCCCGTGTCTGACCCTGCCGTCATGCAGCTCGGTCTCTCTTTCGCCGCCATCCACACCACGAACGACGTTGTCACGCAAGTTATGCTCGACCTGGCCAGGAATCCCGACTACTTTGAGCCTCTCCGCAAGGAAATCTCCGAGGTCATCCGCACGGACGGCTGGAACAAGATGGGACTCTACAAGATGCGCCTCCTCGACTCTGTTTGCAAGGAAACCCAGCGTATCACCCCCATCGGCGTTGGTAAGTTGAAAGTCTCTCCGTTCATCGGACCCCTCACTAACGTATTTCAGTCGCCATGCACCGCGAGGCCACCAAGGCCGTGACCCTCTCCAACGGTGTCGAGCTGCCCGAGGGAAGCCGCATCGCGGTCGACTGCTCCCGGATGCGCGAGTTCTCGGTCTACCGGGAGCCTGGCAGCTTTGACGGTTACCGCTACCTGTGCATGCGCGAGCGCCTCGGACCCGGCAACGACGGCGCCGCCCACTTCGTGAGCACGTCGCCCGAGCATCTCGGCTTCGGCCACGGCCAGCACGCATGCCCCGGCCGCTTCTTCGCCGCCAACGAGATCAAGATCATTCTCTGCCACCTGCTGATGAAGTACGACTGGCGGATCGCCCCGGACGTCAAGCCCGCCTCGCAGAGCTTCGGCTTCACCATCGAGGTCGACCCCAAGGCCAAGATCGAGATCCGACGGAGGACCGGGGACTTGGGCCTCACCAAGGCGTAAGCAGAGGGGGTCTGTGTGTGACGGGCGGTAAGACCTGCGCACGGTTGATAGAAAAAGACGTCCCATCTTCGGACATGAGTTGCATATTCCTTAGTCACCGGCATTGCATTCTGTTTTGGTTTCACGGAGGGGGCGATGTAATTGTTGCAGGTCCGGACGATGGTCATAGCAATGAGCCACACACAGATTGGAGCTTTTCGGCGTTCAATTCATTGTTCTTTATTTTTAGTCATTGAATCCATTCGTTTCCCCCATTACTCGGCCGTTGTCATTGTCACCCAATCTCTGTTCACCTCCTGCCAGTTGCACCAGCACCCCAACTGTGGTGTATCGCGACCTCACCCAGGCTGGAACATGGCTTCCAGTAGGCCTTCTCCATCAGTATCCAGAGATAATTCGGCGAAGCAGATGCCGGACTGTATCAGTCTTGACACCGTGACACCAAACACGCGGAGGCTATTGGTGGCCTGGAATCTTCTTCGTCTGACGGCAAGGGGACAAGCTTCCGGCCCCATCCATGCATTCGTCCCGTCTACGGGCCGCGAACGCTTCTCGCCACGTTCCGCCCAAGGACACCTAGCGATCTTCACCCATACCTAGCTCGTGCTTCTTGGCGAGCCTGGGGGCTAGGAGAGTTTTCAACTGAAAAGCCGTTTGTAACTTCCGTGCACAGATGTCTGGTTCGTTGCCTGACGCCAAGGTGAAGGAATCGGTTCATGATGAGATTAAGCACACACAACGAAGTCGTTGCGTCGATATGCACAAAGCCGTTGTGTGTATATCTCGTGTGTTCTTGAATGTGTCTGGTCGAGGATCTTTGACACCATGGCGTTGGTTCTTGTCTTCAAGTCGCCCCATCTAACAACGGTTGGACCAATGGTCGTTTTTGAGCCGCTGACGAACATGCACACTTGACAACATTGAAACTTTGCACACGACCGTGAACTTAATTATCTCTCCGTAACCGTCTCGGAATCTGAATTCTTCACATTGCCAGTCTGTTTGTTCCGGGTCATTCCCCCAATTTCCAAGACGCGAAACACTCTTGATTGTCGCCAAACCAAACCCCTAAACAGAGCAACCGGAGAACCCCTCCTTCTTCTCTAGCTCCTCCAAGAGCATCGTAAAGTCCCTCATTCCGCAAGACTGCATCTCCTTGATGTAGGGCAGCTGTTCCTTCAGCCAGGCGTCCTCATTACCAGGCACTGGTCCCGTCATTCCGCTCTCTCGGATAGAGAGCACCGGCGTGAACGCCACCATCATCAGTCTCTGTTCCTCGGCGACCATCATCCCTCCACTCATCCTCTCGGCCCCACCGACAACCTGATCCCATGCACTCTCAATCCTGGTGGCCAGCTCGTCAAAGTCTTCCTTGGTGCGGGTCGAAGATGTCCTGACCATGCCGACAACGCGGTTTGCATTGTGCGAGTGCGGCTTCCCGTCCATGAAGTAGCTGGCATCACCAGGAGCCGCTTGCTGCTTGACGAAATTGACATGCACGAAGAAGGCGGGCATGTTGAAGGCGGTGGAATGCAGGTCATTATGGCCTTTGCCATTGACTGGCGCTGGTCCGTCGTGAGAGGGTGCGTATGGAACACTTGGTAAAAGGGCATCGTGACTGTTTCAAAACGAAGAGCACTTGAGTTTGGCAATGAAGACCGTGGTCTTGAAAGAGGTCTTCGACGAGGGATCTCGATGTTCTTATACACCTTCTGCTCATCTATACACGCATCGAGTACTGGCTGTTTCCACATGAAGCACTCATGTGAAAGCATCCGCAGGCAAATCACACTCCTATTAGAATCGTACAGCAGTAAGCGTCGCAGGGAATTGAAGCAGACGTCACGATGAGGTGATCCTACGCGGGGTAGCTTATCTTCCACGACATGTGAGTGTAACGCGTTGAGATAGATTAGGTAGATGTATACTTGGAGCGGTATCAGACCCATCACATCATACGTCTTGTAGGGCTATAAATCAAGGATAAAGCCTCGGTCCTGCGGCCACTGGTCGCAGAATGCCCTCGCTCTCGAGATCCTGAACGAGACTGGCTAGCAGGTGATCGCAACCCCGCGCCATCCGCATTGCCATTGTGACGGGAAGATACTCGGTACTCCCAGACTTGGTGCTGTTGTAATGTACCTCCCCGATGGGCACAATGACCTCCGGACCGTCAGACGCAACTGCGATGATCTGGTCGGAGAAGGAAATGGGACCTGCCACGGGAGCCTGGAAGTACACGTTACGGTATGCCGGCGTCCCGAGCGTCCAGGGGTAGACGTAGAGGCCCTCAGAGCAAGAATCGGGATCGCGACGGCCGTAGCCTTCCGTCTCGTACCAGCTCTTGAAGACCGACACGTTACGTAGTGCCTCGGCGTACGCGTCGTCCGCCCCGTTGGCCTCCGCCCACTGCCAAACCATCAGGGGCGCGGGGTTGACGTAAGGCCGGCGGCCATTAAACTTGGCGGCATATTCGTCGTCGAACGGTTTCCCCAGAAGACGCCAGTGGTCCCAGCTGGCGACGATGCCAAACACATGGACAGCAGCTCGTTGATGTCGGCGGGTGCTTCACCGTGGGGTTCGGCCCAGAGCTGGATGAAGTTCGCAGGAGTCGGATCGACCTCCATGAAAGCCTTCAGGCCGTCGAAGAAGCCTTCAATCAGTGCGATCAGTTCCGGGCTCATGGACGCCGTAATCGCGTCATCAACCTCCGGCCTGTAGAACGTCTTCGGATACGAGGTGAAATTGGAAGCAAAGTCAGGATACCATATTCGCGTCACCTTGGACCACAGGCTTCCGCTCCGCGCGAATATCCCCGCCGTGTCAGCTATGGGTGTCAGCGGGATGACCTGGTCCAGAGAAATGGCCCCGGTGGAGGGCCTGTTCCCGAAGATGCCGTTTAGCCCGGCCGGTCCGCGCATCGAGCCACCTGTGTCGCTGCCGAGAGATATATCCAGCCAGTCATACGCCCCAATGCCCGCCCCGGAACCGGACGACGAGCCAGTCGGGGTCTGGTAGTCGTCGCCGCGGGCGTTGAAAGGAGCATGAAAATCGACCCAATCCGCCGTGGCGCGTTCACCACTGGCAAATTGAGTGAGCTGTGGCCATCTTGCCGACAATGACGGCTCCGAGGTCGATCAGTCGCTGAACCGATGGGGCTGTTTTGTTTTGGAAACCGTACAGGTTGTAATAGGCCCTACTTCCGATTCCCTTGATGTGGAAGAGGTCCTTGACTCCTAGACGAAGGCCTGCAAGGGGTTAATCCTCTGTCTCAGTGTAATACAACCGGGACGGGACAGCAATGCTTTTCGCCAAGGGATTTTGGGTGCTGGCAGGGAGAGGGACGAATCCGTCATGCCCGTCGTCAATGGCTCCCTGCCAGAATGCTAAATGGTCATCCTCGTAGAGCCGGTACGCCTTGTAGATATCTCCAGTACGAACAGAGACGAAGTATGGTCCTTTTGGGAGATCCAACTCGAAGAGTGCGATGGCGATACTCGGCGAGTTATTTGTGAAACCTCCGGGTGATATGAGGAGCGTCGTCCCAAGCTCTGAGAGTTGGCTTGACGTGCCGGACAACTGAATGGCCTGGTTCTCAGGATCTACAACTCGAATGTAGATGGACTGAAGAAATGCAAGCTGGAAGACGTCATCCAGGGCGTCATAGCTCGTAGTGATGTTGAGAAGTTCATCGGCCGAAATCTCCGGGCTTGGGGCCTCGATGACTGCCAGGGCAAACAGGTCACTGCCTGGGATCTCTGCAGCAGACAAAATCTCCGTTTGGGACACGTTGCCGCCGAGTTGGCCGACGGAAATGCCGACGGTGAAATAGGAGATGCCATTCAACTCGACGACCCGCCCTCGATCGACCAAAGTCGCTCCAGCGAGGCCCAGCAGCCCCAGGGTGATTGACAGAGACCTCATGATGTTCTCGACGGGTTGAAATGTGATGCAAAGGCCAAAGTTGAGGCTGTGACGGACCGCGAGGTCATTCAACGCATTTTATCCAACGAATTGCGTCGTCGGTATGTCTTCATAAGCTCCGTCCCGATGACGACGATGAACATCCCGCACGCCAAGGGAACCATTGCAGATTTTTCGTATTCAATGTCGCAAACTCAGGAATATGACGTGAGACACAGTCTGATAGGTTCGCGTATTCTGCGTCAACTGTCTGGTCCGTCCTATGAGCGGCTAGCAGCTACATGCCAGTGCAAAAAGTAGCTGTATGATCGACCGCGTGGGATCTAGATCCCTGGAACCAGGCAGGCAGATGAAAAGTCCCGGGTACCCAAACACCACGCGATGAGAAAGACATACAGAGGCACGAAGGTTTCACAATCATTCTTCATTCAGACAAATGGGGCGCGGAACCCGTAGCACATGTTGGCCTGAATGGATTTCCTCAACAGGCCACAGGTAAGAACGGGATAGTAGTATAGTAGTACCGAAACCTGCTTGGAGCGAGTATTTGGCGTGGTCTTGGTAGAGATGCAAATATCCACCACTCGAGGACGGTTCCCCATGATATTTTCCTTGGCAAGGCACTATTGGTAAGCATACTAGGAAATCAGTGTCTGGCGCAAGGGACATAATACAGCAAGGGACAGCCGATATGATCGGGTTGTTGAAGGTGATGAGAAGTGCCGAAGGAGATTGGACGCACAGTCGCGGTACTGCGGCCTCCCAATCGACAGTGTGAGGTCGGAGTAACGCGGATATAGATATCAAGTGTTAGCTAGAAGCGAAACACCAAACGTTGAATCGTCTTTCCGGCTCTCAGTTTTCAATGAGAAGCTCGCATAAGATTGCTTCCAAATCAGGTCCCATAGTCATCGGATTTATTCGCAGGAATTGCGGATTTATCGTTCAGTTTCCGGCGGATCCTGTGTGGTTGTAGTAAGCTTTGTAAGTCTTGGTATTGATAAGTTGGAAAAAAAAACGAATCAAGTGGTCCAAAACGGCCGCATATGGATGGGTCAAGGCTGGGGGAAATCTGACAGCACAACGACGGCTAGTCCGCGCTTTCCGTGGATAGTCTCCCGAAACATGACTCTGTTAACCGCACAATATCGAACAAAATTCTCTCCCTTATGTCGCCCAGCTGTCGGAATGACGTATTTTGGTGCCAGACCAACTGGCTTTAACACGAGTCGGGTTCGTCCGGGCATCTCAGTACTCGTTGAGGTGGGTGATGATGAGGACCCGAACAAGTTGCTTATTCAGTGTGAGCAGTCTTTCCAGAATAGACGGTCAGCTGCAATAGTATATATATATAACCTTCCACTCATTCCTTGGGCTTGCAACATACAACTTAAGCAGTCGGTACAGGCCTAGGCATACCAACCTCTCTCACCTTTCTCCCCTGCCTCCCTTCGACGACGATAAATTATTCTCACCATCGCTCGTGGCGAAATGTTGCCCCTGAAACTCAAGGAGATTGACAGCCTTGAGGTGGCAGTCATTGTGACGGATGAGCTGGACCCTATATCACCCTCGCCGAATCCCGATGTCAAGCATGCTAGCCACTTCTTGGGAATTCCCGTCTCTGACGTCAACGATCCTCACACGCGAGGGGGCGCTGCGGTGGAGATGAAGATGAGCAGCATTTGCTGCGCAGCCCATGGCCTCAGCCTGATGATTGTAAGTCTGACTACTAGTGGTGTCTTCCAAGCTGATGAGTTTGATGACTCCTACCTGATGAACCGCAAATGCTAATAGCCCTGTGAGTAGACTACGAAGTGTGGCGACAGTACGAGAACCTTGCTCTTTGACGCAGGGCCAGAGGAGGAAGCATGGGAAAGAAATGCCAGGAGAATGAAGGCAAACATCAACTAAGTTGATCACATTGTTCTGTCTCATTACCACAGAGACCACTCAGGTAAGCATTGCCAGCATGGGGTTTCATCTAGATGTTCCTGCTAACGATGGCAACTACAAAAGGGGGTTTGTTGCGTGCAATCACCATGGTGAACGAATGCCGAAACCAATCTGATGAGCTTGTTGTTGATCTGCATCCGGATCGCCCTGAATACCGGGGCATTGCGACACCCCACGGCCCGATTTCTCTTGAGGCGGACCCAACCCCTTCTGAAGTGGAACAGGCAGGTGCCCGCGTTCTACTCTCCCAAGACGCACACCCTATTCTCGATGAAATGTTTGTTGTTTCGGGCGAAATTTCCAGAACGACCGACTATGAAGCCGGACTTCCTGGGGGCCTTAAATTTGTCCCGTCGTCCGCGTCCGAAAATGGGGGCTCATGGATCAAGGATGAACAAATTTTGGAAGAAAGATACGTCATGTGCAATGTCAAAGGTAAGGGTTCCTTTTCATTTTCTTCAAATTCGTGATTATTCATGGCTTACGCTGACAACTACAGGCAAAGGGCTGGTTATTTTCACTGGCTGTGGCCATGCCGGTGTAATCAACACAATTCGCGACGCTCAGCGTCTCAGTGGAGTCGAGACTGTCTACTGTGTCTCTGGCGGCTATCATATGTCCGATGCCAGCCCTGAAAAGTTGCGAAGGACGGTTCAGGACATGGTGAAGCTGTCACCATGGGTTTTGCATGGCGGGCATTGTACTGGCTGGAGGTTTAAGACGGAGATGGAGAAGATCAAGCCAGGGATCGTGGTCCCTTGCACAGTAGGCATGACCTACACATTGTAACTGAGTTGCGATGTTTTGGAAGATGATTACTTCTCTGATAGAGGGAAGTCCTTATCTTCCCCAGTTCGCAGCATTTTTGTATGAATAGTCCCGCTTTGCTGGTGCTACTGTTCTACTTCGCCATGTCGTTAAGCCCCTCTCAATACTTTCTTATCGAATAACCACCATGAACATCTCGCATCACCCAGGGAGCTATCGCGGTGTTTTCGGATTTCTGTAGCGCAAATTCAGATATCCAACATGAGATACGCCCGACAGTTCGCCTGATGGGTCGCCTATTCTACCTCCAGTCGCTGCGCCTATGGGTAGCCAGTAATTGCAAACCAGCGCAGAAAAAGGCTGGATGAGTAACGGCTTGGGTCCGAATCCTTGGAACCAAGCAGGCCGCTTGGCAGCTCATCAACGCAGGAGGCGCAAAGCCTACCAAGGGATACATCATCATTCTTGCGGCAAATGGTACGGGTAAATCATATTTAAAAGGCGTCTGCGAAACGGTGTATCTGTCTTAGAATCATTCCCCGCAAGAGCTACTGCGAGCGGCAGATCCACCCCTACGGAGGGTGCCCCGCGATTTTCTCCTTGGCAATGCGCCATTCCCTTGGTAAAGCATGGTCGGAAATCGGTCTGCGCAAGGGAGAGCCGCAAGGGATGTCAAGGAGGCTCTTGGCCAGTTCTTGAGCAACGTTGATACTATATGTAGTTGCCGAAATAAGAACTGTTCTGCATTTCGACGCAAGAGAGCCGAAAGCAGATTTAATCAAGGCTCGTTGATGCTGGAGAGTGACGACGTCCCTCGGCAACCCGGCAACGCGAGAGAACCAAAAATCAATATTCCCATCAAGAATATTGCCAATACATGTGCCCGATATTGACACTTCTCTCCGCCTCGTGGTAGCACTTGTCAAAGCGTCGAGGCTCAGCGACACAAAAACGGGATACGCGGCTAAGAGGCCCGGAAAAAGGGCCCATCGTCTGATTTCCACTTCTCGGCAGAAGATGCCCTGGCGAGACGCAACGGGGAATAAAGAAGAGGCCGATCGACGCTTGTCAACTGCCCTCCTGTTCCGCAACCTTCCGTCCACCAATCGAGGGATTTCATCCCCTGCAGCAATATTTTCGTCTTCGGGGATTTTCCCCACGTCGCTGGCCCAGTTCATCTCATGGCGCGGTCAGTTGCGCGCAGTCAATTTCGCTTGGTGGCGAGAGAGGACCTCCACGGTGGAGAAATAGAGCAACAGGAGTCGCGCTCTGCAGTTGGCTTTGGGCCTTGGGTCGGTCTATTTGCAGTCCCGGCGCGGCAGGTTAATTAACTTGCTGCCGGCGAATTGATTGCTGGACAGGTGGCACCCCCCCATCCATCGGGACAAAAAGTCCGTCATCCTTGTCTCCCACGGGGGTTCTGGGGTGAACCCAGGCGACGACATCATCCACCCCCTTTTCGCCCGAACCACTACCGCGCTTGTTCGGCAATGGGCCTTGGCAGAGAGTGCTCCGAGTAGATGGAATAGCGACGGAAACAAGTTAATAGTTCGCGGCAGTATGGTTTCGAACCTTCCTTTTGAGTTAGGTTAGGTTAAGGAGCTGCGGCGCTGGCCCTACGACGCGCTTGTCGTGCAGGCAATGACCCTGACTGGGTGCTTATAATCCTACCTCGGAAGAATTGGAACGCTCCGTCAGTAGTTGGTACGAGTTTTGAAAAGCGAAGCCGAGTACCGAAGTCGTTTTCTCGCTAGTTGGGGCGAAGATCTCGACGTAACAGGCGCCTCAAAGGCCCAAGCGAGAGCAAGCTCCTTGCCTCCCTCGCCAGTCGCGACGAAACCCTGCTTCGTCGATGGCAACCAGCCCACTAAAAACCTCGTCTGGTTGAAACAAGATGGGCCACCGTCCGCGGATGGCAAAGCCCGACTTTGTCGAGGGCCTCTCCTCTCGGATGGGGAATACTACGTAGCATCATGCCATGCCTTCTTTCGCTTCGCGTCAGATCCACCAATCATGGAAAACGGGAAGGTCACGGCGGGCAGCAGAATATAAGAGACAAAAGCCTCCGTCTCTACCGCAGGCCTGATGGACCCGTCAGCTCAGCTCAGTTAACTCAAGTCTCAGACGTCGATCGTTCATTCACTTCTTCCCCAACCAACACGTTCTCTTATCCCTCAAACCAGTCCAATCCTTGACAAAACCACTTCCAGTCTCTTCCACCAAACTCTCGAGTCACGATGCCTTCCACCAACCAGATCCTCTCCGCCCTCGCCGTCACGGCCGTCGCCGGCGTCCAGGCCGCCATGGGCCCGGCCTTCAGCACCGGCCCCGTCGCTTCCAACTCTTGGATCCGCGAGGCCACCTCCACCCTCGTCCTGCCCGACGTCCCCTCCAACAACAAGGGCGTCGCCTCCCTCTGGGTTGGCATGGGCACCTCCAACGGCGACCTGATCCAGTCCATCGCCGACAACTGGAACTCCCAGGAGTAAGAGACGCTTCCCAGCCGCGAGGGAGAGATCCTGTAGCTAACGCGCCCAGGTGGTCCATCTTCGCTTACACCCTGATGAAGACCGGCGACAACTCCCAGATGCCCGTCCAGACCGAGGGCACCCCCGCCAAGGAGAACGACAAGATCACCATGCACTGTACGTAGAGCCCGCCATACCAGCCAACTCCCAAAAAAAAGCCCTCCTAACACATCCCACAGACAAGTTCGACGACGCCTCGGGCAACTACACCCAGACCGTCTCCATCAACGACAAGGTCGTCTCGACCCTCTCCACCAAGGACGGCCACGCCCAGGGCTGGGGCTCCGCCGTCGAGTGCGGCGAGGAGGACTGCGGCACCGTCGGCGCGCACTCCTGGATCAACACCAAGATCGTCCTCGACAAGGCCGACCCCAACTACAAGAACACCATGGGCAAGGGCCAGGGCGTCACCGGCGACATGACCACCAGCGACGGCGGCAAGACCTGGACCGTCAGCACCATCGAGATCCCCGAGTTCACCTTTGGCCAGTAAGCTGGTGACCTTTGAAGAGTGTTTTTTTTTTTCAGCTTGTAAAACTATTATATACCTGGACATAGCGTGCATTTCTCTGTACATACCTTGCTGGACGAGACGAAACATGTCCATGTAACAATAGCTGTACAACATATCATTCGACCCTGCTGCCGTTCCTCGTGAACCTCGGTCATCTGAAGACCCTTCCTCACTCATCTACCACCCCGGCATCCGGTGCACCTGCATCGCTTTGTGACGACCTTCATTAGCACTGAGAGTTCTTAGGTTGACGTTCACATGACGGGAAAGAGCTAGAGAGCAGCTGCTGGAGCTTGTTGGAACACGAGAAGCAGCAATGACAATTTCAATCGAAGAGAAGACGATAAATTAACGGAGCCGCCATCGACAGTCTCGCCGCGTAGCGCTGGCTAGATACTCACCTGCCATCTTGCCGGACCCTCTTCCCTCCCACTATGTCATGCGGTGTACATCCATGGCCCCAAAGATACCAGGCCAAGAGCGTGCCATCTCCCCGGCCAAGTCCCGCTTTCAACCGGAAAACGAGCCGAAGGCCATGCGCTTGGTGAAGCTCATGGGGGGACGAGACAGGTGATGTCCGACATGCCAGTCCTCGGTGCAGCTGTTGTGGAGCCTGTTTGTCATCTCACGCTGAGCAGGCCTGGTCCACAAGCCGCTCTTCGTTCGCATGTATGGACTGCTTGCGGCGTTGAATGGCGCGGTATATCTTAGTGAGGATTAGGAGTGCGGTTGCGGACGGGATTGACAAAACCTCAGCCGTTGTCTTTACGACCGTGTCGAAACTAGTTGATTCGGCCTCCGTCGCAAGGACGATGGTCTTTCCGACCGTCTGGACGGCTGGCGTACCGTCAGAAAAGAACCTCCAGCCTAGTGTGATGCCTTGATGATTTGTTGAATTTGGTTCTCGTTGAAGTTGCCCCGGCAACCCCGACGGGCGGGCCGCCGGCCAATATCAGCTGTGTTCCTTGCTTCCGGCGAATCTTCAATCGGTGTTCAAAAGGTGTTGGCGTGAGGCCGAGCCCGGCGGCCGGAAGTCAGATAGTGTTCGTGTGGGGGCGGGCCCGGCGGCCGTTGAAACTGGCAGAGCGCCCACACCACAATGGCGATGGAGATGTTGAGCTCTCCTTGCCCTGAAGCTGAGCGGGAGGCTGAGAATAGGAAACCCCCATGAAAGCGAGTTGGAAAGAGGTGTGATCCACACCAATGTCGTGAAGACAAAGAAGTACCGTTCTTGATGATCAAAGGAGCCAGTGGCTGGGAATATGAGGAGGGTCGGGAGAGGGCATTTTTCTTTCTCGGACACAGAGAACAGTGATTGTGGGAGATGAGCAGCCTCCTCCCCCGGGATGCCCGGGTAGCCGAGATGGGGAGGGGAGCTCATCCCCCACAGGTAAATCCAAGAGATGCACTGGAAGTAGGAAACCCCCAAGAAAGCATCAAGTTGATATTTCGTCGCCCCCGGTGATTGCCATCGTCATTGTGCATCATTTTTGAGGGTCGGCAGGAAGGGTTGGCAATAGAGGAGTAGTAGTGATGGGTCGGCAGCAATGGGTCCTCGCAGATCGATAAGAGCATGACGACATGGTCAATACCTCAATGACAGGAACATGTGTTGAACAGAATGGAAACTGTGCAAGGAATCAAATGGTTAGATGGTATGACGATGGAGAACAAAGCAACATGTCTTCAAGATCACTCACAAGGTTGATGTGCTTTGTCATGTTTGTGAAAGTCATGTTTGATTCTCTGAGGCTGAGGCGAAGTTAAAGAAGGCAATCATACGACCACACCCATTGGCAGACTGGCGGATGAAAACCATAAGAGAGGAACCACCCAAGATGACAGGACCTGATCAGGCTAACCAACGCAGACCACAGACCACAATTACCAGTTCCGTCCATCTGGAAGAAATGTCTCTGAGCAGCTTGGTACTCCAGACATGTCCTTGGCAATTTTGGCAGCCTGTTTGTTGAAGCCTGGCTTGGTGATGCCCCCCGCCCCATAGCGGTACGAAGGGCTTCCGGGAGGGGCCTCTCTGAATCAAAACACCCGGGGACCTGCAAACGTCAGCATTCTGTGACGTTGATTGGGGAGCATGGGATGCCAGCTTTTGGCTGGGGAGGGGACGCGGACTTACCATCCTGCGCTCACACTGGTGTTCATTGGCCCCCACCAAATGACTTTGGACGTGCGTGCTGTTGCGCAGATGAGGGGGTAGGTTGAAGTTGCGACGGAGGATGAGGGCGAACCACTCGCTGTGGTGATCACGACCCTGCGTCCCTCGTGTGGTATCTTTGTTGGGCATGTCCTGCTCAAGTATGGCCAGTATCTGCTGCAGGGAACTGGACCTGATGGCGTGTCTCTTAAGGTGTTTGAAGCGAAGGCAGGAAGACGATATAAACCACGCCAGTCCGAGTCCCTAGGACGAGGAAGCCCAGAAAAGGCCACGCCATGAACTGAACATCTAGCTGTGCAAAGTGTTCAACACCGTGTCAATGTGTTCCGGACGGAGCCCACAACAACCAACGAGCGCATGTCGGGGACGTCCAAAGACATATCCATGGCCTGAAGCGCGACGCTGCAGTCGTTGATGTCATACTGTTGATTGGCAAGGCTCTGGAGCTTGACAGAGTTCTGGTCTAGTCTCTCAGACAAGCCGATTTGGTGCAAGACCCTTCAATAGTTTGCCAGCCAGTCCGGTGACTCCTAGTCGCGACCATCCTCCCCACGGGCCAGTCTGTACCTCTGGAGATGCGAAGTGTTTATCTCCTCTACTACACGCCACCTCTGCTTGAGAGGCAGTTGTTCGAGGATTGCTTCGATCATAGCCTTTGGGTCCTCGCCCTGTGAAGGCCAAGTTGCTCGGACATGCCCACCCAGATGCCGGGAAGATAGCCAGAAACAACGTGAGCGGCGGGATTCTCGTTGCTGACGAAATTGTTATTGTGGCTGATGGATGTGTCTTGAGAAATGACCGGTCAACAAGACAAACGATATAGTCGTTTAAGGTGTTTGAAGCGTGGGCTGGAGGGGCTGCTACCCCTTTCTTGGCGGCTTTTGTTGGATAGAGCAGGTGCTGGAGGTAGGTGCCGATGCTCCCAGACAAGAGGAATGGAAAGAGAGAATGGGAGAATGAGATGGTAGATGCTGTCAAGTGTTTGAAGCGAAGGCCGGGGCTGCCAGTTGTACATTTCCCGCGTCGTAGAAGAGCAGTTGTGATTCTTAATCTGTTTTGTGGGTTAGAACAAAGTAAGGGCAGGAGAAACAAAGTGTGAAGACTTGAAAGATGCATTGATGTTTGGCAAAGCAAATACAGAAGGTCAAGGAGGGGAAGTGAAGTTTGGAGATGTGTGTTCGGGGAGTCGTTTTTTCCAGAGATGGAGATGTGAAGATGATGTGTGCTAGTTTGCAGGAAGGTGTAAGGTGAAGGATGCCATGGAGGGCCAGGACTTGCCCTGAAAGCCGGAACTGCCCACCACAAATCCGAGGTGAAGAATGCAAAGGAAGGTGCGAAATTTGGGTGAATTTCTGTGAAATGCTGCTTGGGATGTGGGAATTTTGTGATCTGGACTGCCCCAGGAAGGCAAAGAGAGGGGAAAAGACCATCAAAAACAGTGACTGACTGAACAGGAGATTGAAATGATTCTTTTGGCTCAAGACCTGTGATTCGAGCGGCAGAAAGCCCACCAAGCAAGTGGGAAAGGGGAAGCAGGGGAGGGGAGAAGGGAGCGGGGACAAAACTCAGAGGGCAAAGAGATGATTGCCAAAGCACTTACTGTGAATAGAGGCAAGATTCTCCGCAGCGTCCTCGGCAGCGCCATCGGCAGTGGCCTGGGCAGTGCAATTGTCGTGAAGGGAAAGGAGACGCCCACTGCATGGCTTGAGGGCCAAAGAGTCGAGGTCTGCTGTGAGGAACATTCGGCATGATGATGAATTGCCGTCGAAAAGGCCTGTTGCTAGTAGGAGGTGATGATTTTGTGTGGTGTTTTGAGGGGAAAGTGGGAGGAGAGGTTTGGGAGAAGACAAGGCGGTTTGGAGAAGGAGAAGACACTACTTAGGGCTGGGCAACCGAGGCCAGGTACCCAAGTATCTACGTATCTTTTTACTGAGATATATCCTCTGGAAGCAAGTACCTAGGCACCAATTTTGGTAGGAGGTCCAGGTAGGAGCTGGCCTAGGGTCCAGTACTGGGAGCAAAGGAGATGGATGGCAGCTGATGGTCAGGTACGCAGCTAGGTACCTAAAGAGAGACCACGAGGTGGGTGTCTGGATAGGTACCCAGGTAGGTACCTCAGTATAAGAAGCATTAGGTGTGAACGAGTTCCTGAGGGAAGGTAAGCCGTTGCCTAGGGAGATCAGGACTTGAAGTGAATGAGGGAAGGAGCGACAAGGCTGTGGGTACCTAGGTACATGGGCAAGGACAGCATCGCGGGCGAGGGCTTCAGCGGAGAGGGCACTTGGGGAGATACAAGACACTCTGGGGTCGAGATTTAAAAATGGAAATCATTTTAGGAACCTTGAGTTTAATGCTGTGGTTGATTTAATGGCTTGCAGGTAGCTCCGAGGGAAGAGCAGCTGTGACATCGACGTCCCACGAGGCTGAAGAGTCGCGACGGGTGGTAAACACGACAAGAAGAGATCAATTGGATTGTCCAAGCCCAATTCAATCTTGGATCAATTGAACATCCTCCGATCCTCAAGCCCGCCCATTCCCATTCCTTCTGGTCGTGGTGAATATCGGTCCAAGCTCCAAGACACGGAGGAAGCCGCGGAATGTCATCGATGACGTAGCCAATCCCAAACCAACCCAAACCTCCAAAACCACCATGACCTCTTCCTCCCTTCGTCTTCACCTCCCAAACCTCCCGCCACACCAATGCTACGCTTAGCAATCGCCCTACGCCTCACCACCAAACTCCCCACAACCAAACTCCGCTTCTCCGTCCTCGCCGGCAAGATGAGTTGGATGGATTCCTGGTCCCGCCCCTCCAAATCCCAAGCAACCCCGGCGCCCTTCTACCTCCTCCCTAACGGCGACGCAACCCCCTACTGCCGGACCTGCGGCCGCGTCATATCGAGCCGCAAGTCCTCCACGCAGAAATCCGACACGGCGCCGAGGTACTGCTCCGCGCGCTGTCGAGGTCAGAAGCCGGGCCGCCTGGACCGGGAGATCGAGCGGGCCTTCGTGCGGTTCCTGCAGGGCGAGGAGGACGTTCCCGAGGACGCTTCTTCTCCTTCCGTGAAGAAGAAGAAACCAAAGGGGGATGCGAGGATTCTTGTCCCATGCGATCTTGTTGAGAGACAAGTGTTTGGAGAGCGCAAGGACCCTGAGAAAGTCTTTGGGCGGAGGAAGAACCGCGCCTCGCGGGTGATCTCAGCAACGGACGAGGATGAAGGCATCGACCTCGACGAGAAACACGACCAGGATCCAGGGGAAGAAGTCATCGATGACATACTAGGCCGCACGAAATCCTCCGAACTAGATCCCGCAGCGATGGCAAGCCTGTCGATCCGCAGCGGCACCCGCGTGAGACCGCCACAGACCCAGTCGCAGGTCAACGGCAGCATCGGCGGAGAAAAGGGCCGCGCGGAACGCGTCGAGGAGACGGACGAGATGCGGGAGAAGCGCAACGAGGGGCAGAAGAAGGCCCACGAGCGAGAGATGGTGCGCTGCGCTGCGCGGCGCGGTGTGGTGTTTGGATTTGTCGTTGGCGACGGCGACGAGGGACAGCGGAGGAAGTGCGAGGCCGTGATGCAGGGCAAGGTCGTCGAGCCGAGCTTCGCCAAGGGCGAGTGGGCCGTCAGATGGCGCGAGGATTGAGGTTCAGACAGACAGGTAGATGAATTCTACAAATTGTATTGGTTTACTTTTTGAGCACACTTCCCATTCTTACAACAGGTCATACACGTCACATCATCTACTCTACTCTACAAGGCAGCTAAGCTAGCCCGTCTCTTCTTCTCTTCTCCACTACAGAAAGCTGTTCGCCAGCGTGATGGCCGTGGTATACACCATGCCGACAAAACCCAGCGTCATCAGCGCGATGTCGTACATCCTCTCCTTGCGCGTCTCGGCGACACCCTTCAAGTGCAGGTACGGCGGGTAAATGTAGACGAGCGGGACGCAGGCGAACGAGCCGATGAGGGCGACGAAGCGGTCGAGGTTCGCGGAGCCGGCGATGGAGACGCCGACGCAGATGACGACGAGGGAGGTGCGGAACGCGTTCTTCTTCCACTTGGTGACCAGGTCCTTCTTGCCGGAGCGGTGGCCAAAGACCTTGCCCTCGATGATACGCATGGCGGGGAACAGCTGGACGGGGTTGCCGACGAGGACGGCAAGGGCGTACATGAACTGGACGGCGTTGACGAGGCGGCTGTCCTGGGGGTAGTTGTTGATGACCTCGATCTGAGTGGCGTCGCCAAAGGTAGCATAGCAGAGGGCGCCGACCGAGGTAAAGACGCAAGTGATGAGCAGCATGACACCCGCAAGAAGGGGCTCGAAGTGCTCGGGCTTCTTCATGCTCGCCTGGATGGGAATGATGAGGCCAATGCCCTCAAAGGTGAAGATGGAAGCACCGATGGTGAGCGTGTACGAGGCCGGGTTGAAGAGCTTGACGGAGGGGTCCATGCCGCGTGTTGCGAGGGCCGAGATGTCGTACCACCAGATGTAGCCGACGCCGATGACGATAAAGATGTCGGCGAGCAGGGCGGAGGGGCCAAGCTTGGAGATGTTGCGGATGAAGGCGAGGGGCACGATGATGATGGCCTGCAGGGCGATGAGGGCGGTGGAGTCGAGGGGATTCGAGCCGCCCGAGACGGCCTTGAGGAAGGAGAACCAGTTGTCGGCGACGAAAACGAGGCCGGTGCAGACGAATCCGAGCTGGGAGAGGGTGATGGAAGCGAGGATGAGCGATCGCATGCGCGGGCCGGCGATATCCTTGCCGAGGTCACCGTAACCACCACCGTAGCGGGCGCGGCACTGCAGAAGCAGGTGGAAGGCGCCCATGGAGATGACGGCGACAAAGAGCATGGTCAGCGACGAGAAGAGGATGCCGCCGTTCTTGAAGGCCTTGGGCAGGAACATGATGCCGGTGCCGATGAAAGCCTTGAGGGTGATGAAGAAGGTCTTTGTCGTGCTCGCGTCACCAGCCTTGCGGGCAAAGCGAGAGGAGCGACGACGTCCCAGCAAAGGCCTCGTCTCGGTTGGCGCAGTCGGGCGACGAAGTCCTTGTTCCACGATGTCCTCCTCGTCGTCCGACTCGATAGCCTCCTCGTCCGAGTCCGCGAGATCCTCACCGGCGAAGGAGCCGTAAAAGTCTAGAAACTCGACAAAATTCCTCGTGATGGGCAGGTTCGCGGCGGTGAAGTTGTGCTTCTGCATGACAAACTGGCGTCGGAAGCCCTGGGGCATCAGCATGTCGGCGGCGGCGAGGTCGGACTCGTGGCCGGACTCGGAGCGGATGGGGTGGGAGAAGGTCTGGGCGCGCTTGACGCCCTGCTCGCGGGCCGAGATCTTGTAGAGGTCGCGGTGGATGTCGCCTCCGGGGAGGAGGAGGGAGGAGACCTCCTGGGGCTCGTCGGCATCGTTCGCGTGGAGGCTCGGGGAGGCGGCGACGGGAGGATTCGAGTTCTGGCGGGCGAGGTTGCCGTTGGAGAAGGATCGGGCGCCGTCGAACGAGGTGCCGTAGCCGGCGGGGAGGTGGTCGGCAATGACAGACGTCAGCAGACGATCGTCGGAGGGCGTTGGTGTCGAATTTGAATCGGACATGGCGCTGGTGGTGATGTTTTCTTCGCGGTATTTCGGGTGGGGATTCGGGCAACACAAGGCGAATGAATTGATCGAAAGAAATCGAATCGGAGGTTGGCCAAACAAGTAAACAAACAGGAAGAGTCCCGAGGCCAACGAAAAGTTTCAATTGAGAGGGGACGGGAGGGTAGGAATGCCTCGGCTTAAGCTCGCGAGGAGGTCGGGATCATGGATGGGATCGGAAAAATCCAATCTGGAGTCGTGGGGAGGGGAAACAGCGGGAAGGAGGGAAGAAGCCGAAAAAGCTTCAAACGTTTTGTTTTTGAGCACACGGGAGGAGCCACTGGATCTGAGCCTCCACGACCGTCGGTGCTCTTTCCACCAGCTCGGTGCCACCTGAGGACTGTAGTCTGTAGGTAGTCGGTGGCAGGTCCATCCATAGGTACCTTTGTCGGGTGTCTCCTTCCTCTCCACCTCCACTGCGGCATGACTTCACGAAGCTCGAGCCGCTTGCAGTCCACTGCGGTTCATGCGTTGAGAAAACATAATAAAAGGATACTTTTTCTTCCGCGAAGGAAGTGTGCATCTGCAAAGTATCTTCCTATCGCGGGGGTGGGACTCCTCAAGGTACCTGGCGGCGGCGGCCATGGCGAATGGCGCGGCTCGAGAAGAACCAACACGAGGGAAGCGTCTAGCGGCTCCTTAGGCCGAATCGCGTTGCACCTTTACGTCAGAGACAGAGGAGGGGCGGCCAAGTTTCGGATCGGCAGTGGAGCCGTACAGGGGGGTGAGGCCTGTCAATGGCCCTGTAGCCGTAGCTGCAGCGCTGCAGCTGCATGGCTGAGGTAATAGCGGTGAGTGCAATGATTACGAGCTCATAATTGCACCTCGAATTAAAGTCAATGGAAAAAAGGCAAGACACTCCAGAGTCCAGACATGACAGAGATGCAAGACAAGACCGAGATCACGTTACTTAGTCAGGTGTCTCGATTCTGAGGTCGTGGACAAGTGTCCCAGACACGGCAGTCTCAGACATGTCATCCTCGGACTCGGGGATTGGGTATTCTCACGATGCGCTCAGGTTATCGTCACTCGTTACTGTGTACGCTTCACACGTGTACCTACATCCCTAGTAGGTATCCCAAGCCCCGAGTACCTACTTCAGGCACTAAAGTTGCCCAGGCGTTTAAGTCGTCTTTTGGGCTCAGAAAAAGACTTTTTCCCAGGTTCCCAGCGGGGAATGACGCCACCGAGAGAGACCCTGGAAACTCAACACACGCCAACCGCGCCCAACTCCAGCGGATCTTAGCCGACAAGGACCGTCCTTGCCTCAGGCGGCTGCCAGCCCCACGTGACTGCCTCACCATCAATCGCAACTGACGGCTAGTGCACGTGGGTCGCGAACAGCTTCACCCTCTCTGAGCCATCCTCTCACTCATTTCCGGCCCAGGCCCAGTCATCGGGCAAAGAGAGGAAAATGACTTCTTCAGCAGCCCTCAGTGTCTCATCCTGCAGCTAAGACTCGGTCCCGACCCTTTGCCGAGACACAGATTTGCTTTTTTCCCCTTCTCCGCTGGAATGTCGTGTCTCGCGGAAGACCTGTCAGTCCGAGACCGGGGCTAACCTCCCCCCCCCCCCCCCCCCCCCCCCCCCCCCCCCCCCCCCCTCCTCCTCGTCGCTCAGATGAAGATGCTGGAGAGCTTCTTGAGGTCTTCGCGGGCCCCCGCCGCTTTCATCTGACGATATGCCTATTCCCAACATTCCTCACAGGGCCCAGCCAGCGTCACCACCTGCGAACAGCAGCAGCATGGTCGGAGTCGAGAGCACAGCACGGTAGAATATCCTTTATCGTGTTCCTATTTCGAGGTCTTCGAGATAAGATAGGCCACATCTCAGCCGCAAACATTCCAGTCCTTTGTCTGTCGTCATCAGCCCTTCAGTCGTCATCTCATCTACCGCTCATCATTCATCCTTCTCACTGACATTGCGAGTACCCTGCGAATGGCCGTCAGCATCTGCATTATCCAACCGCAACAGTGGAAACTACTCACAGTCGTTGACTTTGACGCACTTGAACGGGCTCGCGCACTGCAAAAGAATCGTCAACAATGGCCACCCCCCCCTCAGATCAAGTCACCCTCCACTCACCGAAGTCGGTCCATTCCAGTTGATGCCGCCGCACTGTCCCCATTGAGGTGACGTCCCAGATCCTCCAGGCGCCGTAATCGTCGTCGATCCGGCAGTCGATGTCCTTGTCGTGGTCGTCCGCAGCGTCGTCGATGGCGTGCCGGGGCTCGAAGTCGTAGTGACGGGGTTCTAACCACAGTCCATCAGATATACCCATTCCCTTGAACATCCGCAAAGACTCACCAAGAATCCGAACCACTTGAGATCCTCCTCGGGAAACACATCAATCGAGTGAGAAACACCCTGGCCGAGGAAAGTCTGCCTCACGCATCAGCATCCATCCCAGGCACATCTTCATCCAAGGCCAACCCACCTGTAGCTTGTCCCCAAACACGTACTTGGTGTACGGGCTGCGCGGGAAGTTGGGCGTCGTCGACACCGGCTCCGTAGAGTACCCGAACACCCCCGCCCACTGCTTGATCGTCTCGTAGTAGTTCTGCACGTTGAGCGCCTCGTCCGCTGTCCCGTGGTAGATCTGCATTTTGGGTCGCGGGCCCGTGTAGCCCGGGTACATGTCCTTCACAACGTTGGTCCACTGCTGCTGCGTCCAGATGGACTGGCCGGTGGAGCAGGTGATGTTCCACGCGTCCGGCACGTCATCGGCGCTCATGAAGCAGCCGGCTGGCACGCCCGCGTAGGCGATGCCTGCGGCGAAGATGTCGGGGTACGTCGCCGCGAGGACGTTCTAAGAAGGGCGTCAGCTTGTCTACTCTCTCTAGTTGCTGGCCCAAGGACCGAAAGGACGAGGCCTACCGTCATCATGGCCCCAGAAGAGATGCCAGTAGCATACACCCTCGCCGGATCCGCCCCGTACTGCGCAATGACAAACTTGACCATGTTCGCAATCGAGTTGCTCGCCCCGCCGCCGTTGTGCGTCAGCGTCATCTTGGACGCCACGTCCCAGCAGTTGTCCCTTGTGTACGGCGTCTGCGGGTACACGACGACGTAGCCGTACGTCTCGGCGTACCGCGCCCACTGGCTGCCCTGGTAGTACGCCTGCGCGCTGCCGCTGCACCAGTGGATGCCCACGACGACGGCGGGCTTCGCCGCGAGGTTTTGCGGGACGTAGAGCCACATGCGAGTGCCGGTCGGGTTGGAGCCGTAGTCCGTCACCTCGGTGAAGGTCGCGCGGGGGACCGGTTCGGCGGCCAGGGCCGCGAGGGCGAGGGCCCAGATGCTGACGAGGATCGCGAGGGGCTTCATGTTTTGGTGGTGATGCGGATGGCCATCTCGAGGGGTAGACTCGCGAGAGAGGTTGGAGATTTATCAACGGCGAGGTCGAATGATGCCCCCCCTTCGAGCGTCGCAGTCGAATGTCATGGCATCGGACTCCTGGCCCGACTTCAAAGGGCGCAGGCGGATGAGAACCCTCCGCCCAGACGCCTCGGTGACATAGTGTCGATCGGAGGTCGCTCCCGTAGCCCTCTCGGCCGAATGCGTCCGGTTTCCCCCCCTCAATTCCCTGCTTCAACGTCGGCCCATTGCCTTTAGAAGCTTGCCCGTCCGCACAACATCACGCACGTGGCGTAAGCCTCTCACGACGGATTCCGGGAAACGGCCCTGGTTTCCAACATGTTTTTCCTCCTTCTCCTCCCGGATCCTGGTTCGGAAAGACGGCCGATCGTCCTACAGCAACAGCAAAATGAGGGGGAGATGCTACTCAAGTCCGCACTTAGTGGTGAGAGCCGAGCGGCGAGGGGAAAACTCCTCCCCCACCGCGACGCGGAATATGTCCCTTCCGCCAATCGCTTGGCCGGAGATTGCCGTTCTCGGGAGGCCGATGCAGCTCACACCTTCCGCCCTCTTATTTGGGCCGGTTTATTTGGGCTTGGCAGTGGTGTTGCACCCGATGCCACCCTCTCGACGAAGCTTGTTTGTCCCAATGGGCTGATTTTCGCCTAGAATACGAAACCGAGGAGGACTCGATTTCGTCGCTGAAGTGCTGGACAATCCTACGTGGTGTACCGGAGATGAGGCTAATGTCTTCCGTGTTGATGCCACGCTTGGGACTGCCGCCCATATGCGCATTCTGACGGATGACGATGACGGACGAAAGAGACGACAGAGACAGAGAACGGCGACGACGATGACGGCCATCATCAACGATGGTGACAGACAACAATGATAACAAGGACAAACGACAGCAATAGTAGCACAAGGACAATAGTAGTTGGCAAAAGGGCGAGAATAATCTACGAGCAGTGGTATTGTCGCTGTAGTCGGCCTCAGCGCGATCGGTAAATTGGAGATCTCTGGTCTCCGTGGTCATGTTCGAGGATGCCAAAGCAATTGAACTGGGACGTGGTGGTGCCATCCCCCGATTCCGAGTTGTCTACTCTGTCTGTTGAAGGCATAAACTATGTCGTTGATGACGGTCGGGCTGCTGTATACTGCCACCATCGTGGCCGTTGGTATGAAAGTGGCGGCAAGACGGGGTGAAAGCATCGCCGAGATGGGGAACAGGGCCATGGAGAAAAGCCTAAGAGAAAAGAGAGCGAGACAAGCTACATAAGCAAACGAGACGAGGCGACCGCAGTCGCGACAAAATCGACGGCAAATAAGACGGCTGCCGTGTTTGTCACTGTGCAATGCTGAGTTGTTCAGCCCACGAGTACCAGCACGGCTGAACAAGGGGACGCTGACAAGTTCGAAGCTGCAAGGGATTAAGTGAAAGTGGAAGAAACTTATGTTCCCTAAGAGATTTAAGTCGGACTATCACTGATTCCCGCTATTTCTCGTAGGGATCGGACTCAGGATCCTGGAGGATACTTCTCATCTCAGTGTATACCGAGGCTAGTAGACACAAACACCGAGAGCCCCCGATGTTATGGCATCTCAGACACTCATGTTTGACCACAGCCAACTTACTCACAGGAAGAAAGTACATTTGTACGACCTGGACATCTCAGCTGAAATATCGCACGGGCTGCACAACAGAGGCTTTCGCGTGGTTGTATGACGTGAGAACTTCTTGAACACTCTTCTTTCCTCCCTCTACCAGACTCTCCCAGAAGCAAGCCGAGTGAAGGCTACAGGACAGCCTATCTCTTGACTTAGCAAGTTTTTCAACCATACAGAGCCAGTTTGCCACGGCCCGTGACCGAACGCCCGGGCTGAGCCGAAGATTGACAGTGATGGGTGTGACATCGCCGCCTTGGCACTCGACTGACTCGGAAACACGCAGCAGATCTCCGGCACCGGAAAATCCGTGGCATTTCCCATATTAAAGCACTCTATCCAGTCTTATTGCGCGAAGAGCTATCCACAGGTGCCTGTTGCGACGCAGCTTTTCTCAGGCGCTCGTCTCACGATGAAGCTCCCTAGTACGATCGAGATGCCGACATCCGTGATCGTGCTATCGAGTTCGTCCCTCGAAGTGCTTACGTCGCCCCTGCTCCGCTCCCATGGTTCTCAAAAGATTTTTTGATGACTGATCACGAATGAAGTCAAGATCGACACCATCGCCGAGCCGGCATCCTAACGCCGCGGCGCGAAAGGGGGCGGAAGCCAATGAGTCAGGTTGCGCGCGGCGGAAGACCAGGATGCTGTGGGAATCGAATGGCGAAATAGAGAAGGAAAAATACATGCTACCAAGAAGCAGGGATCCTGGAGCGGAGATTGCAGCGACCCCAAAGGAGTGCGATCTCATGCTAAGATGCCTACAGTTATCTGATCGTGCGATTGTTGGGTTGCACCTCTACAGACCAGACGACCGTTGGAAGCCAAACCACGATCGCCCGAAACAAATTAAAAGGGGCAGCTCTACGACCTGTACGCGTAACGGTTGATGGCATAAGCAATGGAACTATTTTGTTTCCGTAGCTGTCGCTCTGTATGCCGCACCGGCAGGGATGGGCTCCCCAAACGTGGCGTGGCGTACTTGCTCTCGAAACATCAAACTTTTTCTAGTTCAAACATCAACGGATCGTCCGATGAAAAGTGGAATGTGAGGCTTGAGAGCAAAACGGAACTGAGCTGTGAAGACTACGCAGCTAGATGTCGTTACGTACATGCACGTCAAAGTCAACTTGAAAACATCACAGACGAGTAGGTGCTGACCACACACATGTGCGAGTCACAAGTAATCGTCGGAGTTAGACTCCGAATACCATGTATAGACACTCAGTATTTACATCGCCAACAATGTCCGCATGCGGTAGCAAGCGCCCCTCCTATCTCCAGTCAACCCCTATTATCGTCTTGACATATTCTTTGGTAGCGTAATGTAGTTGGTCTGTAGAGTGGTTGTCCCCACAGTCCAAACAAGCTTCATCATGGGTTTTAGAGTTGAATCGGTCCATCTCCACGCCATCACCGGCCCTCAAACCCCCTTGAGAAAAGCTGACGACTCTATTTCACGGCCCAGGCACACTGAAGAGGCTTGCCTGCCGGGGAGGGTAAAGATTCTTCCTCAGGGCCACCCCGGACAGGGGGAGGCTTCGAACGCGCTTCTCCGCATTCGCTATTGCCGATGCATGGGCAATCCCTCAAGTCTATTTGGGTGTGGGGAACCGAGCACAGCCCGTTTCCCCTGTCAATGAGTGTCGCTAGGCAAAGAGGAGTTGAAGAGCTTGAATCAGGATGCCGTGCCGGTGGTAATTGCCGTCCCTCCGCAACGAGTGGCACGCCAGACCCAATGGGATCGCCGAGGAGGTGAGGGGGCCAGAGTTGGAGGGAACAGCGTTGTATCGAGGGCCACCGGCCTTGAGATGAACTGCTTGTGAGGTTAGATATTGTCAAATTAAACGGACGTTACACCGGACGCGTGTCTCCGATCTGTATAAAGACATCGCAGAGCCCCGGGCAACATTTAGTTCAGATGGATCTTGGCACCTGTCTTCTCCAGCAACCTTTCTCCGACATGAAGTCTTTCAGCTCCTCCGCGGCGCTGCTGCTCCCGGCCGCCCAGGCCGTCATGGGCGCCTTCGCCGACGACTGCGCTAACATCGCCAAGTCGCTCAGCATCACCAACACCACCGTTTGGTTCACCAACGTCGAACCCGCCGGCGCGAACCTCACCTTCCCCGAACGCCACCCGACCTGCTCCGGCACCAGCCAGGTTGTCGACGTCGAGCTTTGCCGCATCTCGATGCTCGTCACCACTGGCGCTACCAGTAACATCAGCCTCGAGGCCTGGCTCCCTTCCAACTGGACCGGACGCTTCCTCAGCACCGGCAACGGCGGAACCGGAGGCTGCATTCAGTACGAGGATATGGCCTACGCCACCTCCCAGGGTTTTGCTACCGTCGGTGCTAACAACGGTCACAACGGAACCGTCGGTCTGCCCTTCTTCAACAACCCGGGCGTCATTGAGGATTTCGCCTACCGCTCTCTCCACACTGGTGTCGTCGTTGGCAAGGAGGTCACCAAAGCCTTCTACGGCAAGGAGCACACCAAGTCTTACTACCTCGGATGCTCCACCGGTGGAAGACAGGGCTTCAAGGAGGCCCAGGACTTCCCTGAGGACTTCGACGGCATTCTTGCCGGTGCCCCGGCCTTTTCGTTCAACAACCTCACCTCCTGGAGCGGTCACTTCTTCACCGCCACCGGTCCTGCCAACTCGTCCACCTTCTTATCGAGAGACCTCTGGGCTGTTGTCCTGAAGGACGTTCTCAAGCAGTGCGACGGCCTTGACGGCGTCACCGACGGTATCATCGAGGATCCCGACCTGTGCCACTACCGCCCCGAGGCTCTCATCTGCAGCGCCAACCAGACCGACAGCTGCTTGACGGGCACTCAGGCCGAGACCGTCCGCACTGTCTTCGGGGACCTCTACGGCGTCGACGGCTCCCTCGTCTACCCCCGTCTCCAGCCCGGCGCCGACTCCACCGGCCCCCTCCTGAGCGGCAACTCCTTCCCCTACACGACCGACTGGTTCCGCTACGTCGTCTACAACGACCCCAACTGGGACCCTGCCACCCTGACCGTCAAGGACATGGCCTACTCCTCCAACCTCAACCCCTTCAACATCGAGACCTGGAAGGGCGACCTCTCCGCCGTCCGCGACCGCGGCACCAAGATCCTCCACTACCACGGCCTCCAGGACCCCATCATCAGCAGCGACAACTCGGCCCGCTACTACAACCACGTCTCGCGCACCATGGGTCTCTCCTCGGCCGAGCTGGATAGCTTCTACCGCTACTTCCGCATCTCGGGCATGAACCACTGCAGCGGCGGCCCCGGCGCCACCTTCATCGGCAACAAGCCCGCCGCCGTCGCCGGCTACGAGCCCGAGGGCAACGTCCTGTCCGCCATCGTCCGTTGGGTCGAGGAGGGCGTCGCCCCTGAATACGTCCTCGGCACCGCCTACGTCAACGGCACCAAGGATGCTGGCGTTGCCTTCTCCCGGAAGCACTGCAAGTACCCTGCCCGCAACGTCTACAAGGGCACTGGGGATGCGAACCTCCCCGAGAGCTGGAACTGCGTTTAAGTAACTGCTGGAGGCTGCCTGTATACCCTACTTCTCTGTACATACCTATGAGTGTTAAATATTCCTTTGCCTGTAAGAATACATACCGATTTACATTTCACTCCTCTGTTGCGCTGATGTTGCCATCTGACATGGTGTTCAAGTTCATGCTTGTGCAGTGAACATGGGAACATGTGATTTGTGGCATTCGCATCATTTGTGCTTCTGCTCCAAATGCCTATCGACGCAAGAAAGCTGTGACAAGTTCCCCTGCGCAGAAGGAGCCGTATCCCTATCACTTGCCTAATATGTTCGGAGGACTCGTCAAAGCTCCGCTAGAAGCTTGGGAAGCAGGAACCGGTTATTGAACTCCCACAAGATGGTCGTAAACTGCACAGACCACGCGCCGCCCGTGAAGAAGGTACTCTTGCGGCCCTGGAGCGCGTACAGGTCCGTCACAAAACCTGCCTCGAGCTCGTCGCCGGACACGTGGAGGTGCATCGGGCCGTGGTCAGCCCACGACTTGATCTGAGGCGGCTCGTCGCCGAGACTCGGGATAGTGCCGGCGGATGCCAGTTTGACCACGGAGCTTTTGACCAGCTCCCGCGCGTCGAGGCTGGTGAAGTCCGAGCCACCGGTAACCAGGACGCGATAGTTGTCGCCTCCCAGGTAGTCAAACCGGCCGACGAACGAAAGCTCCGGGATGGAGAGCCACGTCTTCGGATCGGTGCTGGTGTACGAGAAGCTGGTGGGAAGCGACGGGTGGGAGACGACCCCGGCGTAGACGGTCGACCATTTCCACTTGCAGAACACAGCGGTCTCCTGCTCGTCGATGCTAATCCCCTTCAAGTTGTCGAGAGTGGGCTCAAAGGAGACGACGAGCTTTTTAGCGCGGATGAGGGTGCGTGTGTTGTCGGCGCTCTGAACGAGAACTTCGACACCTTCCTCGGTCCTGATGGTCTCGACAGCTATGGAAGAGTAAAGAACGTCGCTACCGAGGAGCTCGGCGATGGCGTCGTAGATATCCTGGTTCCTCCTGGAAACAGAGACGAAAGATCCCACGATGCCCAGGAAGAACCTAGTGATTGGCGCCCCGAATGCCTGCATGACGTACCAGAGTCGACTGGTTCGGGAGGTCGTTCATACCCAAGCCCGTCACCTGGAAGATGCGAGGGACGGCGGCCTCGATTTGGTATTTCTTGGCGAAGTCGACGAACTTCATAGTCAGGTCTTCGGGGATGCCGACCGCGGCGTCAGGGAACGTCTCATAGGAGGATAGGAGGGGAAGATGCTGCCCTCGTACTTCTCGCAGAGCTCGAGGTACTTTCGGAGGCTTCTGTTGTCTCGTTTGCAGGAGGGAGCGAGTAGTTCGTTAACTGGCCCGTCGTGAAATCGGCATACGTCGTGTTCAAATCCAAGCGGGCTGGCGTCTGCACCGGAATGTCGAAGCGACCGAAAAGCTCACGGGCACCAGGGTAGTCGGTGTACGAGTTGACTCCGTAGTCTTAAGAACTGCCGGTCTCGGGATCCGTGAAACTGGCCACATGCCCCCCCCTAGATACCCGACGTCGTCAGTCATTGCTCTTGAATACCTCCACCGAGAAGTCCTCACCAAGCGATCCTGCTTCTCGACAATCACGACGGACTTGTTGTAATCTTCGCGGAGCCGGACCCCGGCGTGAGCGCCAGAGGCGCCTCCTGCAAGAATCACGACGTCCCTGTCAATGACGGTTGAGGCGGCGCAGTCGATAATGATAGCCGTTACCACCAGAGAAAAAGCCCCAAGGGATGCAGGTCTGCCCATGAACATGATGTATGCTGGTTCGAGGTTCGAGAGGAATAGGTCACGCCAAGTTTTCGTCCGCAATATACTACCGTTATGGGAGAGAAGCTCGAATCCAGCGCCTCACAAGACAGCGCAGGGGCATGGATGCCAGTCAGTACTTATGCGAGCACGAACAAGTGCAGCCAGGCCGGGGTCAAACGGCAAGTTTCGTGGCGTCGAGGAACATTGTCGCCCGAAGAACGTGTGTTCTGCAGCCGAGCCTACCTGCGTGCCTGCGTACTCCAAGGGAGGAGTAATGATCCGCATCAGGCTATTTAGTCGCAGGTTACTCCGCAGAACGACGGGGATGTTGTGTAGACTCTTCCGACGGGTTAATACCCGGTCTTGATGTTCCATCCCATGGTTCATAGTGCTGACAGCCAAGGGTGGCCAAGTCATAACCCAGTCCCAGCAGGTTCGCACACAGGGATCGTTCAACTAACGAAGCACCCTATAGGGCTTGTTTGAGACAGATTGATGCACTAGGACATTCATCGGCGCAAGAATGCGGTACCGAACGCCCTGTAGCTATGGGAGATCACCAACCCCTGTTCGGCGAGGCAATGAGCACACTCTTAAAGTTGCCAAAGTCATTCAACACCTGCAGGCCGTGCTGCGCTTGCCTCACAAGAGCCGGGAAACAGGGCCACCAGTCACTGAAATCTCGGAAAAGGCTCAGTCCTGATTAGTCAATAGTCGCCCTGTTCATGACGACCTTCTAAAGTCGCCAGGTTCTCCGTGTTGGCCACCGGCTTGAGCCTCCGTGCCGCTTGAGCATACAATAAGTCCCAACACAACTACTCAATCTAGAATCGAATTTGATTGTAACACAATTACCCTTGTCTCAAACAGAGGCCTCTACCTAGGCCAGGTCTCATCGCAAAGCCAGGCCACACCCAGCTCCGATCCCCGCCGTCAGGTTCAGCCCCAGTGTCACGTTTCCAAAAACCGAGGTTGTCAGCCAGTTGCCGATATGGCCGTTGACTTCCTCAGGCTTATCCCACATTATCCAATGCGAGGCGTTGGGCGAAGTGTCTACCTCGCCCCGGGACAACTGGTCGAAGTATGTCTCCATGCCCGTCGAGAGCGCCAGGGGCAGCGCCGGATCGCGCGGAGCGCCGATGTACAACGCCGGCTGGGAGAACTTGGCGGTGTACAACGCGTTTCCGGGCAGAAGAGCCAGCTCGTGTTGCCAGTCCAGCTCTCCGGCGCGGTACCAGTTGAGGGTCTTGTTGAAGGGATCTTCGCTGTAATTCTGCACGTAAAAGTCCAGTTCCTCCTTGCTCAGGAGTGAAGAGTCCTCCGTAACGCCGTCGAGCAGGTCAAAATCGAACCCGCCGGCGCTGGCATTGAATGCCCAAACGTCGTTGGGCAGTGTCTTTCCGTAGATCGTGTTCAGCACCTGTCGGATGCGCGTGGTGTTTTGCGCCCCGCTGCCTTCAATGGAGAGGTAATCCTGGATGTCATCCGTCCGGAACTGCAGCTGATAGCGCAGAGAGGGCACCGCGAGACCCTTGTCGATGTATCGCAGGGTCGGGGCGGAAAATGGCGTGCTGAGGACAAAGAAAGCAGAGATCAGCTCGGGGTGCCACAGGACGGTGCGGTACACGACAGCACCGCCCCAGTCGTGTCCGCCGAGAACAATACGGGATAGACCGAGATGCCTGGCGAGAGCTGCAATGTCGTCTGCAGCGCGCTGGAGAGAACTTTCGAACCGTGTTAGCCTTTGATCCAGGGATTAAGGGTGCGACAGAACGTACTAATAGTCGATGTCGTCAGGCGCATCGGTTCCTCCGTAGCCCATCATATCCGGGGCGATAACCCGAAGGCCATGGGAAAGGAGGAAAGAGATCTGGTTCCGCCACCCCAGAGACAAATCGGGCCATCCGTGGATGAGGAAAACAGTTCCGACCGGCTTGCCTTTCTCAGACGGTGGCTCAGCGTAGATGTAGTTGTAGTTGACACCATTGAGGTCGGCGCTTCGGTATTCAAACCGCGGATCGTTGACGGTGATTGCGCTCATTTTCGCTGTATGAAGCAAAAGCTGATGAACGGTGTCGAGGAAGAAAAACCAGCTGTCAGGGAACCAGACCGAACTATATATTAGTCTTTCCGGGCTGCTCCTCTATTACGAGCCGCGCATGCTGTCATCGTGCGAGATGTCTAGTCAGCTATTCCCTTGTCGTTCAATCTATGGCAATCTTGGCAAATTTGGCTATCATCATGCCGAGGCGCCCTACACGGTGGGTCCCCGTCGCCTACGAGGAGTTAGCTACGTATTCCTGGAATCAACTCCTATGCCTACTGTCAATATCGTTGCTCTTTTATGTTTACTTCTCTTATCACTGTTGTCCGTCACTGTCGTCACTGATGTTATCATCTGTCGCTTTTGTTGCTGTCGTCCGTCATTGTCTGCGCGTGTATGTCGAGATGGCGGGCGATTCATGCCAGCAAGGGTTCATGACGCTGGATAGGGGACTGGGCCCATCGTGTAGGACATTTCTTCTTGCCCGTGGAATGCGCGGGCACGCCCGGCCGTTTCCACTTCTCAACAAACGACGAACCATCATGACTCGACATGCTGGTCCTCTCCCCGGAGCTTCCGTTAAAGTGTTTGCTCAGGCGAATTGTTGCCGAAAACAACACAAATATGATCGGTGAGCGCGGAGAAGAATATGAAAGTTGTGATGTCAAGGAAGAATATTTTGAAGGGTCCTCTGAAATCTTCCCAGGATCCGTTGTCTTCAGTTTTGCTGAAACGATGTGGCCAATGACAAAACTGGCACTCAGACCCTCGAGTTATAGAACATCCACGTTTGTTACTTATTCATGATTTACGAGTGACTAATTGCTCTTCTTGACCATCAATAGAACACCAGACATTCCGGCCGTGATTCTCTCCTCTCCTTTCTTTATACTTGCTTCTCGCAGAATGCCTTCAACCTTGCCCCTAAAAACCTTGACGACGTCTTGTTCCGTTCCAGCAGCCTCTGGATTTGCCTGGCGCCACCGCGCCGTTGAGCTGACTGTAGCCAAATACTCCTCCATGCCGTTAAGACCGAGAACCTGGTGGTTGAGGAAGAACTCCTCGTCCGGCGAGACCTTGCCGCCTTCGTTCCAGACCTTGCGTGAGAAGCTCTCCTGGTCGAAACCCGCTACTGGGTCCTGCAGCGTCCAAGGCAGAGAAAGCGCCTCGAATGTCTCCCCTCCGTTGGTGCTGGAATCGTTCTTGTATCTTTGAATCTCATCTATCAGCTCGTTGAGAGCAACTTGGACGCGTTGATGATTCGGCGTGGAGGGGTGGATGTGCAAAAAGCTTCCCCTCCAGAGAGCCACAGTGCCGCCGGGTTTCAGGACGCGAGCGGCCGCAGCCCAGAAAGCAGCCATGTCGAAGTATTGCGCTGCAGTCGCTGCTGCAACGAGGTCAATACTGCCGTCGGAAACAGGCGGAGAGAGGTTTGACCCAAGCTCTGAGTCGGTCGACACGTCGAACCGAATCGGGCTCGACAAAGACCGGCCGCCGATGGACTTGGCGGCGGTAATCATCCCCACGCTCGGATCCAGCCCCACGGCTTCCTGGAAGTACGACCCCAGCTCGCGAGTAGCGGTGCCAGCTCCGCATCCGATGTCAAGGAGAGTGCCCAGTGTGCCGCCAGTGGAAGTGTGGTAATCGGTGATGATTTTGTACAGATCTTGGCGATATCCCGGCCGCGCTCGAGCGTAGGTGTCGCCTTGGTCATCCGTGTAGCCACGAAATGTCACTTCAGAGCCAGCGAGGTACGATGCCATGGCTGATGCGTCCAAAATGAGAGTAAGAATTGGCTAATGAGCTTATTCGGAATACACTGACGTGAGATCGGAAGGCTAGATTTCCATGTGAGGTAATAAGAGTTGAATATCAAGACCGCTGTAATGAGGCAATGCAAGACGAAGTGATTCATGTTAAATACTGAATGCAGCTGACACTGAAGCGTTCGATTGTTTCGGTCGCGCGCTCAACTCCGGGCTATTTCCCCTCAACTCCGCTCAACTCCGAGCTCAACTCCGGGGCACCAGGTCCACCATTTTGCCACTCGGTCACAACTGTAAACGGGAAGTTTGTCCACTAATTGTATTGAAGACTGTGAGACACCCTGAACGTCAGGCCGTTCTTCGAGCAGCCGGAGCTGAGCATTGACTCCTACTGACGGACACACGTAGTTCCAACGTCCAGGTTCCACGCTCCAGACGGTGCGCGGCCATCTACCGCTAAACCACACCACTCAACCATTGACGACTATCTCAAGAAGTGGCTCGCCTCACAGGTCAGGTTTCGGAAGTCCTCGGAGTCATCCGCAGGAGCTAAGCTCGCTGCCGACGGCGACGTCAGTCCTCAGGATCAACTGGACATGCGAAGCCCCCTTTCACAATGCCGTGTACCGATCTAATAAGACGACAACCTCCGGATCTTCAGGTTGGCGCAGCGTGGTGCTGCCGTGACCCGACTCAGGTTCCTATCGAGACATCGTCCTCGGAGGCTTGTACTCGCCACCCTTTCTCCTCAACGTGATCTATGCCCACGCGTGTCGCCACGTAAAGATCGACTGTGATCGCTTTGCAGGTTTCGAAAAGGGCTAATAATTTCTCAGAAAGGCCAAGCTGCTGTTGTTGGAGGAGTTCAATCGCCCCTAACCGCTCATTTCGACCATTCAGGGTCTCATCATCCTCGGTGCACGGCAATGTGCGGTCGGGAAGAGTGGCTGTATACTGGCGGTAAGCTTTCAAGTCGGCCCTTCATAGTGTTGTCCTGCCGGTTAAGCGCGAGAACAGGCGATCAGGATAGCCAGAGGCCTCGGCCTCCATCTGTGAGCGTCATGAACTCCTGCGAACGACTCTTGACCCGGACGACCTTGAGGCGACCAAGAGAGTCTATCTGTCGGCGTATAGATGGGACAAGTCCAAACTTCGTACATTTCACCGTGATCTCCCCGCAGAACTGTGCATCGACGACATCGGCATGCATCGCTTTTAATATGTACAGGAGATCAAGCCAACTAGATATTAAGTCGAGGTTGATTGCAGCCGCCTTTAGTCGCCACCTGAATATCGGCCAGACCAAAACAAGAAAAGCTCCCACCCGGAAGCAAAAACATACAACACCGAGTATTCGCTGGTGGTCACCGACCTAATTACTACTAGTCCATTGGTTTGTCTATGGAAGAGCGGACGGGATCCCGAATCTTCCGGCAGGTATGGTCGTATGTGCGTGTCCTCAGCGGAAGTGCAGCATACCAAGTCGGACCCGGCGCCTAGCATACCCCCTGGGTCTTGAGAAAGTCCAGCCAAGACACAATCTCGTCGTTGACGCGATCGGGCTGCTCGAGGAACGACCAGTGTCCCACACCCGGAAGAGTAACCAAACGAACCGTGTTCTTGAAATGGTCCGGAATGCCGTCGATGAGCTTGAGGGAGAAGGCAGGGTCCTCGAGCCCCCAGAGGACCAGCGTCGGCACCTCGTTCTTCGGAAAGGTGGACGTGTCGATCAAGGCCACGTCGTAGGGGGGCGCCGGGTAGTTGTACTTGTAGTAGGCGAACATGCCTTCCAACCGAGTGCTGGAGAGGTACTTCTTCAACTCGTCACGGTGCGACTGTTGGTTCGGGACGCCGCGGATGAGGTAGTCGATGTCGCGGCCGACGGGGTCGCCCGGCTTGTACGCGATGAAGTCGAGAGTGTAGTTGGCCATCTCCTGCTGGCCCTTGTCGGTTCTGATGACGTCGTAAAAGTGCGGGAGCAGCGGGGTGTTGATGAGGATGAGGCCGTCGACGCGCTCGGGGAAAAGCCGGGGGACTAGCTGGATGGCGGCGCCGCCGAAATCATGCCCACCGACGATGGCCTTTTCAATCTTCAAGTGGTCAAGAATCGCGATGACGTCGCTCGCAATGGTGGTCAGGTTGTAGTTTTCCTCGGTGATGGGGGGGATGTCGCTGGGAGGATAGCCGCGAAGGGTCGGGCGGATGACGGTGTTCGTCGATTCGAGGCGGGTAACCTGCTCGCTCCAGGTGTCCGAGTTGTCGGGGAAGCCGTGGAGAAGAAGGATGGGAGGGCCTTGGCCGGAGACTTGATAGTGCAATGTGACATTGCCGTTCTTTGCGAATCCTTCGAGAACGTGGGCGACAGAGCTCGCCACAGCAGCGAGGAAAAGGGAGTGAAGACGCATGGTTGATGAGTACGCTTCAGACAGTTCAGGTTGCTGGTGGTCAAAGTTATCGTTCATGAAATTGCAACAACATCGTCGCTTTAAATACAATCTTCCACGACACTATTTCCTTTCGATTGCAAAAAAGCTTGGTGTTCAAATGAGGCCACACTTCACCCATGCTGACGGTGATCATTACCGTGCGCCAAGTGTGGAAGACGGTGATCTCGTCTACGGACTTAAATAGTAATCAGTGCGGTCAGGTACTTCCGTTAGAGCAAAAGCTTGGAGAGATAACGAGCCCACAGGACTCGACTGTACAAACGAAGTCTTTGCTCTAACGGAAGTGCCTGATCGCACTGATTACTATTGAAGTCCTTCGGCGAGGGGACTACTAATGCGGTTAGTTTTCCCTCCTGAATACTATGTTTCTGAGGGAGCCTGTCCGTTGATCCCGAGAGCTCTGGAGTTCGGTTTAAAATCAGCATTAACTCAGCCTCCCAGATGAGAAAACGTCTATTTAGGGGGCAGCTTAGTCGAGGTCTACTCCATTTTCATCAGGGGCGGGGCTTAGAGGTTGGATAAGCATTCCTTTGAGAATTACGTGACGGGCCCGACTGCCTTGCCAAGTTGACATCCTAGCCTCTTCGCTAACGTAAGCTACTCCGCCTTTCTTGTCAACATGAGCTGAAAGACGTGTATTGAACCTTAAGTGTTCTATTCCAAGAATTTGCAGCCGTTTACGAGAGTGCGAGTCCGAATGAATTCTTCCTCGTGTATTATCTTTGAAAGAACGACGTCCAAGTTGCATCCCCTACTCCATCACACAATACGGACATCTCTATAAAGTTTCCAAGGATAACCCCAATGAGCAGTGCGAGGCAGCCAGTGCGACGTCTTGCTCACCGCCGAAGTGTGTTTTCCCAGAAACGTGCCTACTCGAACGAAGACGTCGGGCTGCGTTTCCACCAAGATCAACCCATACTCTCTCATGAAGGGGGCGCCTCCTATCCGCCCGTGGCCTATCCTCCAAGCTATCGGCAACAAGAACGTCTTCCTCTTGCTGCCGAGTTCGCCTGGCTCTTCGTCGAGTTTGAACTCCAGGAACCTGCTGGACGTAACGTCTGAGTCCATCTCCTTCATCCCCCCCTCGGCTATCTCCCCAGAGACCTCGACGAGAGGCGCCCACAGTAGTATGTGTCCTACCTTGACCTGGCCGAAGGGGTTCTGCTTGTCGACCAGCTCCGCGCTTGCATCGAGGAAACGCGCAAATGTGTGCCGCTGCATGTCGTTGCCTGCCCGGCGCAGCGCAAGCCAGAAGCAGTTTTCGAACGAGACTTTCTGCGACGCATTTGCCCAACTCCATGAAGGCGCCAAGTATGACTTGGTCTTGTCCCTGGGCAGCGGGTTGCCGACGATATCCCACAGCAGAGCATGAGGCAGATGCGACTTGAAGCATCCCATCAGGTACTCGTCTCCCAGAGACTCGGCAATTTGTTGCGCTACGGCTCCTATCGCTGGGAGTTTGTCGGCTCTGACGGTGAGCTGACGATTGGCAAAATCGGTCAAGACGTCGAACCAACGCTGGGTCTGCGCAGTCGCATCTTCTTCCTTCCACGACCCCGGAGGCGCTCGCAGCATAGGGGGCGCTTGGGTGCCCATCTCCGACATGGACGGCTCCTGAGGCAGTGCCCAGAACGAACCGCTCGTCTGGACCAGGCTGTGGTTCACGTCGATTCCCCACGGCAAGGATTCGCACGCAAACGGGGTCTCTGAGCACTCCCACGCGACCTGTTTCGCGCCAAAGTGGACGGTCCGAACGGACAACAGTCTTTCCTGGCAGACCCAGGCACGTTTGTCAAGCGGAGACTGCCCGAGGCCGCACGAAGTAACGTCGTCCGAGACGAAGACGTGTGGCTTCGTTTCCGTACTGATAGTCCAATCCAATCGCCCTTCCCTGAGGACCACTGGTACCGGAAGGGCTACTAGCAATGGGGTGGCTGACTTCGTGTCGCGGTCTCGGAACATCCCAGCACTGGAGTTGGACGCATCAGACGCGGCGATGTTGAGAACCGAGTTGCTGTAGACTGACGCCATGAGGCGGACTTCTCGGGTCCAGTCCTTGACCTTGTCGGGGCCCGATTGGATGATGCAAAGGGAGTCGATCCAGATGTAGCGGATGCCGAGCTTCTCCGTCACCTCTACCGCATGCCGGAAGGTGGTTGGCAGCCGAGTCCGAGCGAGTCCCGCACACATGTCGTTGTAGTTGTCGTTGGTCAGAGTGAGATGGTTGGCGTTCTTTCCCCAACAGTGACTCAGCGCAACGTAAGACTCGCTGATATTCGTCTGGCTGGTTTCTATCAGGCGCAAGTCGTGTTCCGTTATCTCTAGTAGTCTTGTCGGGTATGATTCAGGGGGTTGGTTCCTCTTGCACGTTGAGTGCTCTTGGAGGCAACGGTCCAGCCAGCCCCTGACGAGTCTCACAGCTTCTTCGCTGCCCGTACTCTCTTTCGGCTTGTAAGCAGCGAAGGACGATGCTGCCTGGCCGTCCGTGACTGGGAAGAACCGCGCACCGGTGCGCGTGTCGTCAACCTTCATCTGAATCCTCCAAAACCCATGTACGATAGGCTCGTTCCATGTCGCTGCACTTAGCCGGGGAAACTCGCCTTTTACTGCAGTTGCAGTCAACGGTCCTGATCCCAAAGCCCTCAACGACTGGAGCTGTGGGCAAAGAGGACATCCGTAGATCTTGCCCATCTTGAAGGTTCCATCATCCCAGTTATTTCCCCAAGCCATTTCGGGGTCGAACTGAAGAGATATCACCTTTTGTCCGTCATTTCCCTCGGCGAGAGTCAGGAACTGTTCGATGAAGAATTCGCAATTGATGCAGAAATGCTTTTTAGTGTAGTCTTTGGGTGTCGAAATTGGCAGCGTTACAGCCCAGACTCGGGCTTCAGGGGAAGCTGGCCCAGTTGTCGTGCTGTCTTCTTTCGCCTGGGACATTGATAAAACGCTGAACAATATGGCGGGATGTTTGACTAGAGGACAGAAACTGTTGTGAGAATCAAAGTACGAATACTTTACTGGAAAGGATGAAGGGAGACGGAAGTGAGGATGAAGAGAGATGGAAGTGAAGATGAAGAGAGAAGAAAGTGAGGGGAGAGAGAGACGGCTTGGCGGTGATATAGACAGAAGTCGTGGCTTTTCACATTTCTTTTTCGACAGCTGAATATAATAGAGGCTAAAACGGATAGGATCTCTTCAGAAAATTGGAAAAAAGGACTTGGGCTAGAACCATGCACCCATGAAACATGGATACGACGTCCTCAGTGACCTGGAAAGCACGCTAGTGAGCGCCACCTGCTCTGCCGTGAAACTATTGATGCATGTCGATAGCTATGTCATCATGCGATAGGTCAATTCAAAAGGAACATTCCACGATGCCTTGTGGCAGCCATGCTTCTGGATGGCACTCTTTGGCGAGTCCAGACCCCTACATCGCGTTGGGTGACAGTCCACTTGTCTCTGGCCCTCGAAAATCAAAAACTGCCTTGGCGTCGATTTTCTAAGCCGCTAAACATGGAGGTTTCATTAAGGTATGACTTGCAGAGAGTGAGGTATATCAAGTTTGGTTTTATGGCATAGGTACCGAAGCAATTAGATTATTATGCACAAGGACACCACCAGTACCCTCTAGAAACCATAATTACTCCCGACTTCAAGTTCAAACACAGTCAGTCAAGCCTGCTTCCGTGCTTAGTTGCCGGCCAAGATCTGAGCCGAGATCTTCTCCGCGAGCACGTAGACCGTGCTTTGGGGGTGGCCGGGAGGCAGCAGGGCGAAACTGCTGGCATCAACAACCCTCAGACCACTGACACCAATGACCTTGGCATCCTTGTCCACTACAGCATTCGGGTCATCAGCCTTGCCCATCCTGCATGTGCAAGACGCGTGCCAGATGGTCATGACGTCGTTGCGGATTTGCTGGAGGATCTGGGCGTCCGTCTCAACGGCGGGGCCCGGGTAGTACTCCTTCCTGTCCGCCAGAACGGGACGCATGGCGTTGCTGTTGAAGGCCTGACGAAGGCGTTTGTATGTGGCAAGGGCGACGCTGATGTCCGTCGGGTCGGTCAGCCAGTTCGGGTCGATCAGGGGCAGGTCCTTGGTGTCTGCCGAGGCGAGGGTGACGGTCCCGCGCGACAGAGGGGCGACGAGACCTCCGAGAATGGTCGCATACTGGAATCCGTCCTTAGGCTGAGTGAGCAGCAGGTTGGCAAAGTTGCCGACGTAACCTGGGGCGGTGAGATATTCGATCTCGGGCCAGTCGGCAGGGAACTCAGCATCGAGGACGCTGGCGGCCTCGTCGCTAATCAGGTCCCTGGGCGCCTTCTCCCAGCCAAGAAAGTCGCAAACAGGATTCGTGAGGGGGCCGCGCTTGAAGATGGAGTAGTCGAAAGCGAACTGGGCAGCAGTGTAGATGAGGTCGTTGGCCAGACGGGTCAGGGTCTGAACCTTGACGCGCCAGGTTGGGCCGAAGAAGACGTGGTCCTCCATGCCTTTGCCCACGGCGGAGCGCTCAGCGACGATGGGAATGTTGAACTTCTGTAGCTGGTCGCGAGGACCAACGCCAGAGACCATGAGCAGCTGCGGGCTCTGGAAGGCGCCGGCCGAGAGGATGACCTCCTTGTTCGCTTTGAGGGTGTAAGTGCTGATCCCTGCGTTAGACGTGACGACGACGCCGGTTGCCTTCTTGTTGCTATCGAAGAGGATCTTCTTCGCCAGCGTGAGCTGGTAGACCTTGAGGTTCTTCCGACCAATGGCCTCGATGAGGAAAGACGTCTGACTAGAGTCGCGCTTCTGAGAGTCAGGCTGAATGGTATCTGAGCAGTATTGGGCTCCCATGAGCTCGCCACTGTTGAAGTCCTGGGCAGGTGGGATGCCAATCTCGTTGAGGGAGGGCTCGAGGTAGGTGCTGAAGGGCTGCGCGTAATTGGCGTAGGATACACGGAGAGGACCACCGGACGGCGAAAAGGCATCGGGGTTATATTCGGCACTGGCGTTGGCGAAGCGAGGAGGACTCTTGGGCGGAGAGAACTTGACGCTCTTCTTGAAGTAGGGAAGGAGCGAGTCCCATGTGTAGCTGTCATCGCCGACGGCGTCTGCCCACTTTTGGTAGGACTGCTTCGTCCCACGCTGATAGATCATGAAGTTTCGGGCAGAGCTGAGGTACATGTACTGGTCAGATAGGTACCAGAGAATAACGTGCTTGATATAGCTTGATAGGTTGTCACATACCTTCCACCGAGACACTTTCCTCGAGCATAATGGATACGTCTACCGTTGGCGCCACTCTGGGGTTGGGTGACGAAATTCCAATCAACCAGGGGATTGGTATCCAAAGGGCTGGAACCGGCGAACAGGGTGTCCCCGGCAGGAGTGTTGCCGATGATGGGGTTGGTAATCTGATAAAAGGTGCCCGCTTCGACAACAGCAACCGTAACTCCAGACTGCGCACTCAACCTATTGGCCATCACGAGACCGGCGGTTCCGCCACCGATAATAACATAGTCGAATGCGGCGTCCTTGCCGAGATCACCGGCACTAGAACCGAGCTGGCGCTTGTGTTCCGCGTGGGTATGAGCTTCGTCGTCAGCCGGGGCTGCGTTAGCGAAGCCCAATGCCGAGATGGCAATCACGAGACTTTGGATGACGCGCATTCTGGAAGGAGTATCGTGAGAGTAGGCAGTGGCTTAAGTTTCCTGAAGAACAGAAACAGAATCTTACAGAAGGATCAGGATGTTCTTATAGATCTTCCTCTCATTTGGATACTCCTATCGATGACGGAGACTACACCCCGCGAGCTAGCAGCCACTCCCGGAATAGAACGCGTCGGTACTCAATGTCTCGCAAAAACTCACGCGTCTTTCGTGCAAGCCCGCCGCTTGGCTAGGCGACCTAAAGGCGGTGGTCGTCGGTGAGCACCAAACATCTCCCATATTGCCGGGGTCCGTCCGCACGCTAGGTCATAATTCCGTGGGCGCCTTACCAGAAATGAGATAGGCCAGCAGTTAGCGGGCTTGAACTGGCATGGAATCTTGCGATCTTCCATCGGGCCGCTGCTGCTCGTCGTTGGAGGCCGGCGGGATGAAATGAGCAGCAGCAACGATGGACGCCAAGGACGACGGAGGACGATGACGGACAACAAGGACGATGACAGAAGGACAAGAGTAAGACAATGAATAACAGAGACAATATCACATAGTACTACTACTGATTAAATATTAGTGGACTGGAATAGCTAGAGGGCATGTGCAATACTCTGCATAGAGCGTTAAAAAAAGTCCCCCTGATTGGATGGCCTCCCAGGAACAACAACGGGAAACGAGCGCTCTAGTCGGCGCCATCCGGCACTAATCGCGGATTTGAGTTTAGCCCGTCTCCTCTCGACTTGACGAAGTCCCAAACGCGATATCCGTTGGTCGGCAAGTGAGCCGACGATTGACTTTAGGGGGCTCGTGAAGCATTCCCAATCTGGCGACTCACCTATCGAAGGTAATTTAGCTTGGTTCGAAGGGCCTCGGTTTAGAGGGTCAATGATGTCGTTCACTCGATGACAGTTTGAGCCGTCTTTGTTCGAGACCTTGGCTTTGTTCTGATACGAGCGGCATTGATGAAGGCTTTGAATGTTTCAAGAACCTGATGAACCAAACTTGTCTCGAATCAGTATAAGGCAGGTGAACATTTCAAATCCATTGTTAGCCTTGATCGTTGTGTCACCTCGGCGGTCCTCCAGTTGTCACGAGTCGAACGGTCAATGGGCGAGACTGAAATGCCGAACTTTGATGTTTTGATTGCAAGTCCTTGAGATCGGCCACAAGCTTTCGCCCGTACTCTATCTGGTAGATAGCGGAGGAATCACAGCACCAATTCAGCGCGCATCGAGCTGGTATCTTCTAGGCCACCAGCACTGATGCTGCCGGGCCGGATTTCAGCCGCCAAGTAGCACCATGGTGTGAAACAAAGAGCCACCAGTAGTCGTGTATTGTAAACTGGAGAATTGTGTCCCTAATGTAAAAATAACTCGTGAGAGTCACCAAGTCGGTTATGGAAACCCGGCTTAGGACAATTGCAGAGACCCGCGATATGGCTTGCTCAGACATTGATGGGTATGAATAAGAAATAGCTCAGAAAGCTCTGAACGAGCAATATCGACCGAGGCCAAGTCTTTGGGCGAAGAGAGACCGGTTTCGGGTACAACTGAATTGCGAAGACTGTTCAAGCTTGGGTCAACTGATTCAATCCCTTTTCTTGAAGGAGGCGGCGCCCTATTCAGTTTCCCCCGTCAGTTACCTACCCTGAGCAACAGGGACAACCAGGCAAAGAGCTTAAAGACTATGGTCGTTGAATAGAAAGCCTCCTTGCACGAGCTCATCAACTATATGGTTTACCACGATCCCTGTTCGCCAGATCTAGTAACTACCACATCTAGCCGCCAAAGACAACTGACTCTGCTCATGCTGGAAAAACATAGCCCTCGCTTAGTCAATGCCGCTCTGCCCCCAATTTCGCAGGGATATTCCCGCTCGCTTACTCTCTTCGGCCCGGAGGTCTGGGTTCGTCCCATTGCCCCCTTAATAAAAAAACCCAGAGCTCCCAGCTCTATTTGACACAATAGTTTATGAACAATTGGCCAACATTTCCAGGCCCTCTCCGGTGCCCAGGATGGCATGACTTCATTATACATAGGCTAATTGCCTCACTGGCCTCGGTTCTGAGCAAGTTCCCACGGTACTGGTGGATTATTCTCGAACTCACTGATCGATAGGCGCCCTGCATGTGCGTCCTCTACTCGTCACAATGCTGTTGCGGTACGCACCAGTGAGCGGCCCGCGCCAATCCCCTCGTCTCGGTTGTCGGGAAACAAGTGACAAGGTTCTGAGAGGATTTAGACTTTCCGGGGAGCTTCTCAATCTATTCGAGATATAGTGCATCGCCCCCTGAAGGCGCAATTGGCCACCATTCGGACCCGCCGTCGCCTCATCGGCTTTGGTTACCACCCGAGTCCAGAATGCCGTCCGATGCGTGATGGAGACGCTGGGAAATTCGTATGTAAATAGTCGAGCGCTCCGTGGATCAGGGGAGATTTCGTTTTCGAATCACCTGTTCAGTTCAGTCCTTTCCTTTCCACCCACGTTCGCTTTCCAACCGACATTCCTTTCGGATCGACATCAAAACATTCGCTTCAACTTGCTGGCTGGCCCATTCTTGAGATTTACCCATCTTCCTTCGAGACTCGAGTAAACCAGACCACGAACAAAACAGAAACACAACGATGAGGAGCGCCGGACTCATTCTAGCGGCGGCAGCGGCGTCCGTCCGCGCCGCTTGCGACTGGAAGAACGTTCACACCGGAGGCGGCGGCGGCTTCGTCCCGTCTATCGTCTTCCACCCGACCGAGAAGGGCGTCGCCTTCGCACGCACTGACATTGGCGGTCTTTACCGCCTCAACGATGACGACTCCTGGACGCCCGTGACCGATGCCAACGGCTTCGCCCACGATGACAACTGGAACAGATGGGGTATTGACGCCCTGGCGCTCGACCCCGCGGACGCGAACAAGGTCTACATCGCCGCCGGCATGTACACGAACGACTGGTAATGCGCCCCGTCCCAGACATTCGCGCGAGTAGACATGTACTGACATTGCTACCACAGGGATCCTCACAACGGCACCATCGCCCGCAGTTCCGACAAGGGCGAAAGCTGGGAGTTCACGACACTCCCCTTCAAGGTCGGCGGCAACATGCCCGGCCGCGGAACCGGCGAGCGCCTGGCGGTCGACCCCAAGAACCCCAAGATCCTCTACTTCGGCGCCCGAAGCGGCAACGGCCTCTGGAAGTCTACGGATGGCGGCGAGACCTTCTCCAAGGTCTCATCTTTCGAGGCCGTCGGCACGTTCCGCCCCGGCCCGGAGGGTGACGCTTACAACGGCGATTTGCAGGGTCTGACCTTCGTCACCTTTGACGAGACCTCCGAAGTCGTCGAGGGTGCCACCTCGAGGATCTTTGTCGGTACCGCCGACAACAGCACGGCCTCGGTCTACGTGAGCACCGATGCTGGCGCCACCTGGGGCCCTGTTGCCGACCAGCCCGCCAAGTTCTTCCCCCACAAAGCCAGACTCTCTGTCGCAGAGAAGGTGAGCATATCTGCTACTGATTTCACGAAGGCGTGTCACTAACGAACTGAAATAGGTCATCTACTTCACCTACTCCGACGGCACCGGCCCGTACGATGGCACTCAGGGTGCCATCTACAGATACGACCTCACCTCCGGCAAGTGGACTGACATCACCCCTACCTCTGGCAGCGACCTCTTCTACGGATTCGGTAAGTTGTGTTCAGGCTCCTAAAACTATCTTGAATAGAATCTGACTCTTCAAAGGTGGTCTTTCCGTCGACGCCCAGAAGCCGGGCACCATCGTCGTTGCGACCCTGAACAGCTGGTATCCCGATGCTCAGCTCTTCCGCTCCACCGACTCCGGCGCGACTTGGAAGCAGATCTGGCATTGGGGTGCCGACGGCAAGGTCGCGCCTCAGTACACCATCAGCGCCAAGAACGTAAGTCCCTTTCCCCTCCCCCGATTCTTGAGGTAGAAGCTCATGTATGAGTAGGCGCCTTGGATCGAGACCAACTTCCTCGACATCGACACCAAGAAGCTGGGCTGGATGATCGAGTCGCTCGAGATCGACCCCCACAACAGCGACAGATGGTTCTACGGCACTGGTCTCACCATCTTTGGCGGCCACGACTTGACCAACTGGGACAACAACAAGACCGTCACGATCGAGAGTCTAGCTTCTGGTATTGAAGAGATGGCTATTTCCAGCTTGGCTAGTGCCCCCGGTGGCTCTGAGCTCTTCATGGCGACTCTCGACAACAACGGTTTCACCTACGACTCTGTCGCCGACCTCGAGAAGGCCCCTCAGACCGCCTGGACCAACCCCTGGTGGGCTAGCAGTGTCTCCGTTGACTTTGCTGGCAACGATGTCACCAAGGTTGCCCGCGTCGGCAAGGTTACCGGAACTCCCCAGCTTGCTCTCAGCAGTGACGGTGGTGCTACCTGGGCCGCTGTCAACGCATCCGGAACCACGGCTGCCGATGGCACTGTTGCGTACTCGGCCGACGGTGATGTGATCCTCTGGTCTACCCTGAACGAGGGCGTCCTCGTCTCCCGCAACCAGGGCAAGCTGGAGAACGTCACTCTCCCGGCCAGCAGTGTCATCGCCAGCGACAAGAAGAACGGCACTGTCTTGTACGCCGGCTCCAAGGCCACTTTCTACCTCTCCACCGACGGCGCCTCCACCTTCACCGAGGCCAGCGCCCTTAACGGCACCGAGATCCGCCACATCGCCGTCCACCCGACCCAGGCCGGAGAAATCTGGGTTTCCACCGACGCCGGCATCTTCCACAGCACCACCTATGGCAAGTCCTTCACCCCGCTGGCCTCCAGCCCGTCTAACGCCCACGCCGTCTCCGTCGGCAAGGGAGAGGGCGCTGCTGGCTGGAATCTGTATGCCTTTGGCGACGGCGCCTCCGGCAAGAAGCTGTATGCAAGCGCCGACCTCGGGGCCAGCTGGGTTGACATCCAGGGCACCCACAGCTTCGGCGCCATCGACGGTGCTGCGCTGGTCGGCTCTGCCAACGAGGCCAACGTCGTCTACGTCGGAACCAACGGCCGTGGCGTCATGTACAGCTCGTGCCCGGTGTCCAACTCTACCGCCGCCGCCCCTGCTGCTCGCGCGAGGAGGGCTATGCGCGGCCGCCCCATGAGACTGGGCCGGGCTCCCCACAAGCACATGCACTAGCCAGCCAGGGGACGTGGCGGATGTAGAAGAGCTTCGTTTCTTGTGTAACCATATTTGGTCTCTTACTGTACATAGTCTGATCTTTCCCAATTATCCTTCGTTCTTCAAGTTCCATGTCCAAATTTTCCAGCCAACAATTTCAGTGACACGATCTTGTCTCCATGGAGCCCGGTTCAAGGATTACTGGCAGCATGAAACCAACTTTGCCACAAAGAAGGGCGGATCATCAGCAAGGTCTCCTGCCAGGTACGATCTAGGTATAACTGACCCATCAAATTCCAGCGTTACTCCCGTCACGCTCCTCGAGTAAGTTTTGCTGTGTGCCTGTGATCTCGACCACCTCCAGCAGCTGGACATGGGTTGTGCTCGACAGTGCCTGTGGGATTTACGGAATGCAACGTGATAAGGCAAAAGCAGGGAAACAGCACGTCTTAGAAAAAGAAAGTCTTGCCCCCAGCGCCCCGTTGGCTGTGCGCATGGCTGACCTTGGCGCCATAGGAGCTTTGCAACCTTGGTAGGCCTACAGATATGGTGCCTTGCTCCCCTGGACACTCCGACTTTGGAATATGGTATTAGATGACGAATTTCTGCTCGTTTATCTGGGCATTCAGACGCTCCTGTCTTTCTAAAATGTGGAGGGCATTCTGTGCGACTTGACTCTTGTTTCGATATCCCAACGAGAGACTGGAACCTAGTCTCATTTCTCCGTAAATGCGACATCACGCATACTGGAGAGAAAGAGTTACTTGCCGAGAGACCGAAGAAGTCAGGCTTGCTTTCTCGATTATCGACCCGCCACATCCCACGTTCGGAACTCACGATGCGAAGTCGGTCAGCCAGACACACCTCTGGGGTCTATTCCCGCCTTGGTCAGCAGTCACTTAGTACTCCTGGGAGCGTCCAAACCAGGAATTCACACGCAAACAGAAAGTTGGGAGTGGACCCTCACCGCATCTGCAATAGGTTGATCAACGCACACGACCGCGGCGACAGACGACTAGATGGTATGTCCTTTCGTCAGCTGTGCTCAGCCCTCATCAACAACAACGAACTTCTCCGCAGCGACAGGGAGCTTTGCTGTAAGGTCTTGGTTGTGCGATTTTGGATGAGCCAGAGGCTTTTAGAAAGATGTTGTCGGGCATTGCCGCGCCATCAAATACCCCAGTGCCATCATTCTACTTGCCGTTGATCGCTGCACGGATTTCTGGGGAGAGCCTCGAGGCATTCGGACCGTTGTAAGTCCTCACCGCGCTCGAGCAAGGACTCGGAGATTGGAGTGCCATTTTGACTTGCTTGCAAAGTTGACTGACGACTTCTTTAGGCTGGGACAACTCGCTAGCCGGATACCTTGCCTGCACACGAGACTCGACTTTATCCAGTTGGTTTGCGTGTCTAATGCCAATTGCATGGCATCAAATACCGCCCGGCATGATGGTTTTGATGTAAGAGCCATGAATGATGTTCTCATGCAAATTCCACTCTTGTTGGATCTCAACGAGCAAGATGGCCGCTCTCTCTTCGGCGTTTCCTTCGCCTATGCGGCAAGGCATGGCTTTGAGTATCTCCAAAAGTGGGCTTCATCGGTTTTCTCAAAAAAGATAAGACCAGAACTGACAGTCACCAGCATGGAGTCGGCTGTTACAAACCGACCGGAACCGGTTGCTTTCAAGCTGGGATACTTATCCTCGATTGCGGGGCACCGCCTCAACGCAGGCAACGGCGCTTCGGTGCTCAAGAACGGAAGAAGTATCAACCTCGACGTCATTTGGGCCCGGGTAGCCCCTCGTATCATAGGCGACTTGGGGCCCGCGAACGCCACACACGGGAACAGCCACGTCAAACCTACGTTGGCCACGGCAGACGTCCTCCTCCCGATATGCCGAATGTTTCTCGAGATCGACATGTTAGAAGACTTGGCTAAACTGATCACGAGAACTCCCAGAGGAATCGAGCATCCGAAAGTAACAACTGCAGATTTTAAAGAGCTGATGAAGTTTCTCCAAGGGCTGGCCCCGCTGCTGATTGACCACGGGGTTCCTCTGGAGGCATCTCTGTGGTCTGTTTTCTATAAGAAGATCCTCTCGGTGTACCTCCGGAAGATCGTCGGTCCCTTTCCGAGCAGAGGAAGCGACCAAGTCGTGTGGCGGAAGAGCCTGGCGTGTGTCAGAGAAAGCTGGAGACGTATCACTGAAGACACGCTGAAGATACTATTGGCGGACGACTATGCGAGCATCACGGAGCCGTCAAATTCCATCCTCGATGGGTCTTATATGCCTGATGGCCATGGCGTGTGGACTAGGTATGGGAATGACACAGAGGTTTCACGAGTTATGGCTCGTCGGGCCGTCAAGGGCATTAGGGTTACTTCCTATGGTGGCAAGAGAAGAGCTGTCGACTTGTGATGTCGCCAGTGTCTAAGTAAGTCTGTCTGGACCATACGTTTAGCTTGTGAATCTCCATGTTAGAAAAGCTGACAGCCGTTGGGACTGGCACCATTGCCATCCTCAAGCATAGTCTTGACGGACATGTCCTCCGAAATGTCCCCGGCCGCTCTGCAAGGCCCCTAGCTGGCAAGGGTCCTCATGCAGGTAATGTTAACCACGGATATCCATAGGCCGGCCATAATGGAAGGGAGTAGCGTTGGGAAACATCGCCCCACAAGAGCACATAGTGAGGGGACGTATCATGTTGGTAGCTATTATCCTTCTTTTGGTAAACGAGCCGTGAGCTGCAGGCTCGTCTGTCTCAATTGCCCGTCATTAAGCCTAACGTCGGCGTTCTTGTGCTACCTTGCCAATATCGAATCTCACACCGCCCGTCAGAATCCAATCGGGGAAGCCCTGAGCAAGTGCCTCAGCGAGATTGTATGCCATATGCGGTGATTACTTGCATTCGTAAGACGTGTCCTCAGCATGAGGTTCGCAACGCATCCCGACCTCTCCCGCTGTGCCTTTTTGGGGTGTAGCATGTCAACAAGAATCGTTCCAGAGATGTATAAAGGAGGGCTTCTACCACGAAATCCTCAGTGGCCGATGCTCTCGTGTAATCTCCTTCAAGACATTAAGGTCTCAACTACAACAGACGTTCTGTTTCTGGGTATTATAAGCGAACTGCAGTTACAGTTACGTGACATCTACAGTCCTAGATCGAACTGAAGTCGTGTTTACATGATCCGACTACGAGGTCCCCCAGACTTCGCCCAAGCAAACGGTCATCATTGAAGAATTGAAGGTACATTAGCGATTAGCCTCCAAAGTTCGCCCACACTCACTTATTGAACCTAGCAGTTTGCCAACGTCTAGAAACGTGCATGATGCTCTGGTCAGCCGCGCCCGTTTTGGCAGCAAGCCTCCTCCTGGGTCAGCATTCCCTTGCTGAATCCATTCCGAAGGGAATAGCATCGCCTGCGGAGACATGCCAGTTCTTCCACGATACTTTTCCAAATATCACATACCTGTCAGCTGATGCAGAATACAAAACCCTGAACGAAGGTATCGTCTCTTCAATCTACAGTATCGGCTCCTTCAAGCCGGCTGACATCGCCGCTGCCAGATTACTTCACAGCCGCTAGCTGGCTTGGAACAGCATGCATCTTCGCCCCAACCAGCGCGAAGCAGATGGCATTTGCTGTAAAGGTGCTCGTCAAGACGAAAGTTCCGTTCGCCGTGCGCGGAGGAGGACACATGCCGATCGGCGATTCGAACAACATCGACTCGACCGGCATTCTCCTCTCGAGCTCCGGATTCACCCAGCTCCGTCTTTCCAAGGATAAGTCCACGGTCACCGTTGGTCCCGCCAACAGCTGGGGCGACGTCTACCGATACTTGGAACCAGCTGGCGTTTCGGTCGTAGGTGGTCGCCTGGGTGTGGTCGGAATTCCAGGATTCCTGCTGGGAGGTGGCATGTCGTTCTTCACAAATGAATACGGATGGGGTTCTGCCAACGTCAAGAGTTTCGAGGTATATCTGTCCTCTTTTCTGTTCCAAAGACATGCGCTCACAGAATAACCCTGCAGGTCGTCCTTGCTGATGGCAAAGTGGTCACTGCTACTGCCAAAAATAAGTACGCAGACTTGTTTTGGGCTCTACGTGGCGGCGGCAACAGCTTTGCCATTATCGCCAGCATAGAGCTCAAGACTGTAAGTGCTCCGGTTGTGACGGTTGGAACCGTAGTCTACGGGGAGGGCCAGCGCGACAACTTCCTCGACACGATCTACCACTACGCCATAGACGGGTCCCTGGACAAGAAGTCAGCCGTGATTCCCAACATATTCTGGTCCGGAGAGTCCCCGGAGACCCTCACCTACATGTCATACCTCTTTTACAACGGAAACAACACGAGGCCGTCCGCACTCTGAAACTTTACATCAGCCAAAATGCCTGCCGATCTAGCCGACTTCCAACCTCGCACGATGGGACAGTGGGCCTCGGCAACCGAGGTCGGATGGGAGCAGCTCCACGGCAGGCACAGTCGTTTCTGGGTTCTATCATTCCAAGCAAACAGAGAGGCGATGACTATTGTCCACGACACCTTCTTCGAGTTGATCACCAAGTACTTGGCCGACGTGCCTGAGATCGGAGCCACGCTGACCTTCATGCCGATTTCCAAGTCTTCAATCACTGCGAAACGGGGCGGTGGCCCTGCGAGCGACCCGATGGGTATTGACGAGTCTCAGGGGCCATTCATTTGGGTCGAAGAGAGTCTCGGGTTCGTAAGGGCTGAGGATGAGGACACCGTCACACGATTCTACGAGGCTCTTGACCTAGAGATCTTCGCAAAGGTCAATCACCTGCTTGTGTTGACTCCGTACCTGTACCTCAACGACGCGGGTAAGTCGCAGCCAGTTTTCGAGGGGTACGACCCGGCAAACCTAAGGCGTCTGAGAAGAATTCGACACAAGTATGATCCCGACAGGATTTATACCGACCAGATGTCTGGCGGCTTTAAGGTTGATGCTGCACTGAGGTCATGAAAGCACCACGAAGGGCAAGCAAATAATGTTTTTAAACAGACACAAGATCGCCCATTATGGGGCTATTCATGAATGATTCCCCGTCCATCTATCGTGAGAAAATTGTTTACATACTCAAAGGGTACATGGGGTTGGCTATACTATTCGATGATTTCCCAGTTGGCGCATCTCAAACATGCTGTCCGAGTCCCTTCTTGCTTCGAACTCCACTGCAACCTCGTTCGTCTGAACGATCTGTCCGGGGGAGTGCGTGTCATCCAGAATACTCCTGTCGCTCCAGTTATCAGGCGTCTTTGGTGTCCTGCCGCCCGAGACGGTGACAATTGTCCGCGCCGGCTCTTTCCTTCTAGCTCTTGGCTGTAGCCTGCTGCTTGAGAACGCATCCTCTGGTCCAGGACCGCCCGAAATGTAGTACCTCCGACCCGAAGACCTCACCTCGCGGATCAAGACGCGCAGGACGGGTATGCTAGCGGCGACGATAGTCACGCAGCTTTCCGCGTTTCCCCAGATGAAAAGGTCGATGCCGTCTGCTGGATCAAACGAAAGCATGCTCGGGATCTTTGTTGTCTTCACGATGGCTGTTATTCCGGCGCTAAGAGTCTGTCAGATTTGTGGACTGGAGAGACTCTGAAGACGGGACCGGTACTTACAAGATACCGCAGCTCATGGCAAAAGCAACTCCAAATTTCTCCTGCTTTCTCATTTGCAACCCCCAAATGAGCTTCCACGGGAGTAGTGCGAGTGTGAGGTCCATGGCAGCAGAATAAGCTGAGGAGGCGTCAGTCTGTGGTCCGTCGCACAGCATCTGGCGAAAAGGGGAGATATACCAGCTGAGAAGATGTCGTAGTTTACCAAAACCCGTCGGTCCCAGCAAATTCCGGGAATCATGAAGTTCCATGTTTTCGGCGGGGGATCGCAGTGTACCCAGATAAAGAGCGCGCTGAGGCCCATGGCCACGTTCATTGTAACGATGATGAACCATATTGCCCCTCTCATCCACCCCTCACTCAGCCGAAGCAGCGTAACCGCGAAACTCGTTTTGGACCACACAGCGGCAGTGAGCGAAAGGGTCCCCGCGGCATTGATGACCTTGGCTAGTCTAACACCGTTGTCGAAGTCGATGGGGTAATCCCAGAAATGCTTCCCGTAGTGTAGGCTCACTGCTACCGAAAGGAGGCAGCATTGAGCGGTGACACAGACCTATTCACGATATTAGTATTGCTGGTGTTCTACAGCAGCTAGTTGCGGGGGACTGACCCATGAACCGAACAGAATCCAATCATCCCACCATGGGCCTCTATGCCGAAGCCATTTGCAGTAGAGGCGGAGAACCAAGAAAGCCGTTGCAACACCGACGAGAACCCATATCGTTGCGTTCAGTCGTGGTCCAGCGTTGTCATGAGGCAGTGCGGCTAACTCGGCTGGTGTTAGTGGTGGTGGGGGCGGAGGGAGATCGGTTGGTATGGCGGTTGAGTCGAACCCATCCATGAGGGCATCGGGCGCTGTGATTTTTCTAATGGTTGGAGCGTTTTGTTCGAGGCAGAAACACACTATGAGGGGCTGGACCTTTGGAAAGCCCGCCGGTCTCAACTCAAGTGGACATGAAGCTCATCTACGGTCGAGCCAGTTTTCTTGCTCTTCCAGGTTTATATCTCTACAACAGTGTTCCTGCTGCCCTTCTATAGCTTCAAGGTCACCCCACTGAAGACATATGGACGCAGGAAGCCCGTGGAAAGATTTGTCGTTGCAAGGGTCGCTGGTTGGTTCCGAATACTGCGGTGCCACTGCGATGAGACAGGCTGAATTCCTTGCTGACCGGGCAAAACACCCTCGTGCCGGACTTCAAGAGACTCGGATTGGTTCATTCACAGCGGAAGAAGACGCCTGCATGATATGGTTGCTCTCGTATGGTCGAAGTGAAGGAGGTGTGGCTTGCTGGCAAATGGGAGAACCGGAGTAAATGCACGTCGCCGTCCGTGCGGGGACGGAACGAGACGACCGGCAAAAAGCAGGGGTTCCCACCGATATTAAGACGGCACGTTTGGAGCTGCAAGATGGGATTAGGGAGTTCTTCCAAAAGCAAGATGTCTCTGGTGGGCCGCGTCCTGTTGTCGCAAAGCAGGCAGTTCAAATTCTGTAAGACTCGGCTTGCCTGGTGCGGAAGAGGGGTTCGTCAGGGGCTGAGGAAAACTGAGAATTTTACGTCTTGAACGACCGAAATATCATTCACTCTTCACTCTGTTGAGTTTGTACTAAGCGAATGTGTCAAGTATGTGAAAAGCAGTAAGAAACAACGATCTTGCAAATCAAATCCTTCCTCCCAATAGCAAAAGCTTGAAACCCCAGTCCATAGCCCGGGTCTGTAAGCACATGCAGATATCCTTGGCAACAATCTAGCAAGTGAACTTCGCTGGGCCTGGAATGACATAGTTCGTGACAGGGGGGTAGTAAATGTTGAGAGTGATGCCGGGATCAGCTCCCTTGCCCAGATATTAGTTCAGGCTGGTCTAAAGTTGTAATCTAGCAGCCACTCACTTTGTAGATGCCCGGAATGCTAGCCGTCGATGGGCTCTTGGCTTCAGTCCCACCAACGACGTTGATCTGGGCACACTCCATGTACAGCTGGGCTCCTGGGTACGAGCCGGCGCCGTGCAAGGCGATCATCTCCGCCCGTAAGAGATACTGGCCGTTCGCAATACACTTCGGAATAGTAATAGTATGGCGGCCTTGGTTGTTGATGACCCTTTCGGTCCCCCAAACTCCGCTACTCAGCCCATCCTCCTGGATTTTGAACCACCCTGCACCGATGCCAGTGTCAGTCTTTGCATCGCTGACCTTTTTGAGATAAGCGAGAGTCGGCCCCTTGTGGCTGGCATCCATAACGTCACCAGGACCACTCGTGAGGGTGTGGCGCCAGACGGCAGTGACGGTAGATCCCGCGGTGACGGTGATAACTTTGTCCGTCGGCTTGGTTGGGTTCGGCGGGCCGTTGCAGGCAATGTACTGCGAGGTCACGTCGGTCTGAGGACCGTCGTACTCAGGGGTACGAACTCCCTGGGAAACGCCGCTGTTCACACCGTCGGCCTCGAGGGAGACAAAGATGGTGTGGGCCTGGCAAAGGCCGACAACGGAGAGAAGACTAATGAGCTTCATGATGGCAGATGATGATGTCGATCCGAGTGCCTTGAACAACAACCAAAGGAGTTCCTGCCGAGACTCAAGCGACCGACGGGTTTAAATCTTGCTGGAGAACAGGTTGAAGTGAAACGCTCGCAGTCATGATTTTGCCGGCCATGGTCTCGACATGTCGTCGACCACGGCGCCAAGGCATCCGTGGCCACGGAGGGAAGGTCGTTGAGGTGCACGGGATGCCAACAAGCATCCCCGATATTGCAACTAATATCGAAGATGCCGGCAGTTGACTAATTGCACCCTTTTGAGACTAGCACAATGAGTCCTAGTGAAGACCAATAACATCGGTCTGTGTGACTGGTCGGTGATGGCCTCGACCGAAGCAGTCATTTTGTCCAACCTAACTCTTTTAGCATGAGAGAAACAGCATTCGTCTCATGGCCGGTTGAGCTCAAGTTATGCTCTATGGCCGAATTGGAACTGAACGAACTTTTCTTGCCCCCCAACCACCAATACTCAATCTCCACAGCGAGTTACGGACCTCTCAGCGAGAGTGAGCGCATAACTGATGCCGAGAAAAGTCGAAAGACTTCTAATTGGCGAGAGGTCGAATCTGAGCAATGAAATAAGATCGAGTCCGAGCCAATATGAGGTAAGCTCCAGTCAAATACGAGAGCTAAAAGACAAGTTCGAAACCTGAGTACAAGGGGGAGCTTCGTTCTGAAAATCTCACCCTTCTCCACAACAGGCTGCGAAGCAGCAACACCGCCATCAGTATGACAGACTCACCGAAATCCAGCCGGGCTCTCTACGCAGACATCGAGGGGAATGTCGTGGTACAAGAGTTCCCATTGCCGAAACCGCGAGACGACGAGCTCTTGATTCAGGTCCTATACTCAGGTGTCAATCCGTCAGATTTCGAGACCCTCAAGTTCTTCAACTGTCGGAATCGCGTGCTTGGCAACGAGTTTTGCGGCAAGGTCCTCGACAGCCCAGCCCTCGAAAGACTTCCATTCTGGCCCGGTGACATAGTTGCCGGCTACGTGGACGGCCACAAGAGCCGCCCTTTGAGATACGGAACTCATCAGGAATGCATCGCGGTTCCGCCGGCCTGGGTTTACAAAATTCCCTACATCCCCCCCACCGAATGCGGCAACGCTCACCATCGTGACGCAAACCGCCAACGACACACTCTTCAACAGGTTCGGCCTCCCTACTCCATACGAGGTCACCGGTCCCACGGAGGGAACGCTGGTGATCTGGGGCGCTGCGACCTCGGTCGGCATGGCTGCCGTCCAGCTCGCCCGGGCCAGTCGCGTCTCCGTCATCATCGCCACGGCGTCACCGAAGCGGCACGACTTTCTCAAGACCCTCGGCGCGACGCACTGCTTCGACTACAACGACGCGCATGTGGGGGACAAGATCAAGGCGGTGATCGACGGCGCAGGGGGCGGACCCATTTGGGAGTTTAATGCCGTCGGGACCGTCGACTCCCCGACTCCCAGACTCTTCTCCTCAGGTCTCTTCCTCAGAGCGACAGGATCCGGCTAGTCACAGTGCTGCTAATGGGACAGGACGGGTTCGAGCCCTGCGTGGGCGCTAGGCATTTAGAGATCAGCTTCGACATGTCCGGCGGCAGGCAAATCTCCATACACCCTAACTTAGAGGAGGCGGATAGGATGAGGAAGGTCCTTGAATGGGTGGTTGTTCACTACGGGAGTGGATTTCAGGAGACTCCTGTGCGAGTGTTTCGGGGTTCCGCCGAAGACGCACTGAAGGAGGTTGCGAAAGTAGAGACTCCCGGCATATTCGGGAAGCTCGCACTAGGGCTCCTCTGGGCCGCCACAGAATGAGAGACCAGTGTGGTGATATGGCCAGAGATTACCTATCGATAACGGACAGTCGAGTATATCCACGTATACTCGGAACTCTAGTTCTATTCTGGATAACTGTTTGAGCTTGATGCTTAGGAATGGCATCTCAGACTTGACAGGACATGATGACGACCAAGGTTGTAAGAAAACAACTCTTGAGAGTCTAACCTACGAAGAGCTTTTAACCGAGGTGATAGAGTCCGTTGTCCCAGATCTATCACTTGAGGGATAGCGCGAGAAACCCCATGAGGTGCTGAGTCACAGGCAGTTAGACCGGTGAGTCAGAGGCAGAGGATCGCCGTATATAAAGTTCAGCCTTTTTGCTGCCATCTACCTCTGCCCCTGTTCCTAATTTCGAGGGAAAATAAATCGCTCAGGTACTGCAAGATCATCATGCCATATTATATCTACATAAATGGTTATCCCGGCATCGGAAAGCTCACTATTGCTAAGGAGCTTCAGAGCCGCCTCCAGCACTCAAAAATCTACCACAACCACCTCATGATTGACCCCATCGCTCCAATCGTCGACAGAACCTCTCCCAATTATCAAGCGATAAGAACCAGCCTGCGTCGCCATCTTCTCGACGTTATTGCTACTGTTGAAGAAGCCCGACCAACATCATGGATATTCACCGACTCGCGATCCACCAGCGCTGATGGCAAGGCAGCAGCTGAGGATTATAAGAATGCAGCCGCCAAAAGAGGAGTGCCGTTCATACCCATCATTCTTCATTGTGATCTGGAAGAAAACCTCCAGAGAATAGTCCACGAAGAACGATGCTCGGGACAACACATAAAACTGCGGGATGCGGACGTATTAAGGAGTATTAGAACCGAAGAGGAAATTTATCATTTTGGAGTGGAACAGGAGCTGGATTTGGACATCACAACAATTGAGTCTGCTGAGGCAGCCGAGACAATATTGGTCCATATTGGAAAGCTTGGTCAAATGTAGGTACCTATATCACCACATGCAGTAATATTGGGAATGCCAGGATGCTGAGTTCTCGCTTCAGATATGGGTAACAGCTGAGAGGGAAGGAGAAAGAAGAAGAAAGGTGGCATTGAATCCAAATCATCTTTACATGTCACTGAATACTACATTCTCTCGTCTCTCTTCGTTAAGCTGCCGGAGATGACATTGAGAATGTCCCAAGCAGGAAGTGGTGATGGTTTATTCCCGGTGTGCTTGAAAAAGTGCCAGGAAGCACAAAATATTCGTCGGTTGCCAAAACCAGAGACACAACGTTAACGCGTATCCCCGCTTCATCAACCCCGATCCTATCGACGGCCAGAGCCATGAGCAACACGGTCCACCATCAGCCCCCCGACTGTGCTCCCGACAATGTGTTCCCAACTCTTATGAGGTTTCTCATTATTTCTTCCGGCGACGGCGTCGATAGCGCCAGCTCCCGCGGCGGCCGTTACAACCCTCGCGGCGCGGTCTCGGTCATGTCTCGACAGTCCGGCCTCAATGATGCCAGCGCTGGCAGCGGCGATGGCGGCCTGACTCCAGTTAGGGCCTCCGCTCGAGTGCCTCCTCTTCTGGCGGCTGGTGTCCTGGCGATGATGGTGGTGGTGGTTCCCATGTCCATGGTCGCGCCCGCGGTCGTAGTCGTAAACTTCTGACCTCGGCCGGGAACGAGAGCGCCTTTCTTCGTAGTAATACTCCTTCTCGCGAGGCCTGTCCCGCCGGCTATCGTAGACTTCGACCTGCTCCTTTCGGTCGGGGTACTCATAGTGGCGCTGGGCCACTCGGACGGCTGCAGCGTCTCTTGTTGGGCTGTACTCTGGTGAGACGGCTGCGTAGTCGGAATATGTAGGGGAGTGTCGACGGCGAGGTGGGTACTCGTCGCGATAGTCGTATCTGTTTCCCATGCTGGGCGTTTCTGGATCGGGAATATCTAAAGTGGGCTTCGAAGATGGAAGCGAGAGGATCTTACCGGAAGCCTGACCCTGAAGTCCGCAGAGCTTAAATATCTGGGTGCCGGCTTGAAATTGGACAAGGGAAACCCGAAGGGTCTCGACTGAATGAGCATTCTCTGATGCATCCTTGATGATGTATTCGTCGAGAAGAGACCGGGGGCCTTTCGCCACTGTGCCTCAGCCTGCTTCAAATGCGACCGGAGGCACTTGGCAAGGCTTTTGAAGTCCGTTGGGCTTTGGCTCTGGTCCTATCATGCCGTCCGGATGACTATTGTCTGTAGTGATGTGGTGTGGTGTGGTGTGGTGGATCATTCCCTCTTGTGAGCCCGCAGGCGCTCGTCGTTTATTACATGCAGATTCCACCGAAATACAGGTTCTTCATTCCCTGCAGCTCGTATACCTAACGATTACGCAACGTCAACGCGGTGCGAGAGCCCGCAAGACGTGGACCCTGAGGTAATGAGGCATCCGTTCTGCATCTCAGGTTTCCGATTTTTTACGACGAACTCACCACTGCGAGACGACAACTGACGTTCGTGTTGAACCTACAAGAGAAGTTTCGATTTACTTCTGGTTGGCGCCCCAGTCATCAGGGGAAGACACGAAATGTCTGGTCCAGAACCCGGCCGTGAGCTATCTACGGTAGGTAACCAAAAGTAGGTGCTGCAGGACCCTGTTTCGTGAGATAAGCGACAAGACACACCGGGTAGATGACACTAGTGGAGTGTAGCTCGCCTCGAAGGAAGGTGGAGAGTTCTAGTCCCCGGACACTTGTGATCTCTCAATGACGTCTGAGTGATTACATCCGTCGGAACCGACTCCGGGCGAGTGGGTCAAATAGCGGGGTCCCGGCTCCGGTGTGTCCCAAGTCCGATGCCGCCGTCCACTCAACCCAGCAGCTTCCATGGGAGGGAGATTTAGGGACTCGAGAGAAATTGAAACTGCGTGTTTTTAATCAATTTACAAGCAGGGCTTTGCAAAGCGTCTATCTGTTCCTCATGGCTAGGTTGAAATGCCGCTCGAGGTCAAATTATGATATTAGGGATCTTGCGATTACCTGGAAAATCTAGATCTAGACGGTTGTCTCTTAAATACAGAAAAATCAATAGATCATGAATCATTCCCGTTTATATGCTCTTTCTAAACCTCTAAGTGTCTAATGCATCTTTCCGACGATAGGGTCTATGTCTGAGAGCTTCTCATCCTTCACCGCGAGGAAATCCGTTATCAGCTTCGAAGGCGGCCCCATGGTCGGCGATCGGTTGCTCCGCGTGGGGGCAAATGCCATGGTGCTCCGGAACTTCTCGGCCAGATCTTCGGACTCCGTGATGCTCAGGCACTCCTCCAGCCGTGCAACATCCTGGTGGTCGGTGTCACGGACGTGCGCCGCCATGTCGACCCACATGGACTTCAGCTCGAGCTCGAAGCTGGGGTCGTCGACCGCCAGGACATGGAGCTTGCAGATCTTCTCTTTCAGCTGCGTTGCGAGGGATCGTTAGCTTTCTGGAGTCTTTTGATTATGTTCGTCGGGGAGAATGGCTGGTTTGGCTTACGCTCATCCGGTCTGCGCGGTTCTTCTCGCCCCTCGACGAGCCGTCGGCGAGATGGTCGTTGAGAGCGGGGAGCAGGATCTGTTCTTCGGAGATGCAATGACGCGCCAGCTCAAGGGCTAACTCGTTCCTCCATCGGATTTTGTCCTCAGCCGTTGCAGCTGTGAGGATGTAGCGGTATGCCTGCTCGATTTTTCGGTGGTCTTGCTTGATAGCTTCCGAGAGCCGGCATGGAGTCATGCTGAACGTTGGGGGTTGGGGATCGGGGCGGTGGTTTGAAGTTCTGAATGTGTTGAGATGGATAGTTGCGCAATCATTTGCAATCGATGGTATTTGTTTCTGAGTCAATAGTACCCGAGGAAGACTTGGTATAGCAGCATCATTTGCCATAGTGTAGAGGGGTTGCCATGCTGTTAAATAATCAATTCAGCATGACGTTTGAGCAGTGAACTTGACTCTGTGGCGTGTCTCTAGCAGTGATATCTGACAGCAAAGTCTCGGTCCCTCACCGGAGCGAACCACCAGCTTGTATTCAGCCCATTCTTGTGAGCTATGGGCAAGGGAGGAGGAAAGCTCCGTCTGGTACGTCCTTGCCTCCCTACACTAGACGGCAAGCTGCAGCGTTCCGAGAAGCAAAGAGGATCAGTGGGGTCGTTTGCGCGTCCCTTGGGGGCGTTGTACGCCCATCTTGATGCCACATCTCTGAGACTCTGGCCCCGGGATCCCGGTGTGGACCAGGGCGGGCAAGCGGGACAGCCGCTCCGGCGAACGGACTGAGTAATCCGAACAGTGAGCGGCAAGCCAACTGCCCCATCGGGGCAGGTGGACCGCGAATCCGGCAGCACCAGCCCGGTAATTTGTCTGGCAGCTCTACAGACAATGTGCAACCAGAAGATGTGCCTGTCTAGGTGTTGCTTGAGTACCGCGGTGCTTGGGGGTGGCTAATCTTGACCCTGCTTTTTGTGCCGCGCCACCCAGTCATCATCGCGTCACCTCACCACTGTTCTGTTTTCAGACCCCTGCCTCACCCAAACGCGTTTCGTTCGTGCCACGTGAGCTGAATGCCGGATGGACTATTAGAATCATGGCACAAGGGAAATGTCGACAAGGGCCGTTATTTATCAGTTGCTGTTCATCCTGATTTCACCTCTCGTCGGTATGATGAAAGCTGCCAGAATGGTACCCCTGATTTCTTTTGGGCATTTCGGGGACCGCCCCAATGCTACCATTTACCCTTGTTGCTTCCTTAGAAGTCTGAAAACATTGGGGTATGTCACGCAGTCTAGGGCTAAACTCAAGCAGCCTGCGGGAACTCCCAAGGGAGCTGATGTCTCAGTCCATGGCCTACTTGTCCAAAGACGTTCGACAAGACATTCGTTTGAAGGGCAGTTTTGCGGGGTAGAGCTTTCTCCAGGTAACTAGCAAAAACAAGCTCGAATGATCGACAAGCCTGGCCGTTTGCCTTCGCTTGTTACTCAATAGAAAACCACCCGATGCGTAGGTAGACCAGTCTGTGGTCATCGTCTAGACTTTGAACAAGTACACAGGCAGCACAGAGGGGTGCGCGGCTCCTTGCCCCTGACGCGTTCCTTTCGCAGCTCTGCTTCTCTCGGAGACCTCTCGTCCCGTCCTCTTCCATTAGGGAGTCATTATTTTACACCCCAAGCTGAGTATTTCACATCCTCTCTAGCGATTCTAACCTACTAGAATTTACTTTTAGTATTTTGTCATTGCCGTCGTCCGTCATTATTGCTGTCGTCCGTTATCGTCCCTATCGTCCGTTATCGTCCCTATCGTCCGTTATCGTCCCTATCGTCCGTTATCGTCCCTATCGTCCGTCGCTATCGTCCTCAATGTTACTGCCGGTATTTGTCGCAGGTGGGATATTCAGCTTTGGGGGGGTATGAAATAACAGTCCCCTTCCATTATCCTTGATGGGTCAAATCCTGCCCCGGGCTAGAAACTTGTCTGGGATTTCGACGTGTTTGCAACGCAGGTACTCCGCCACGTTCTTCCCGAGAAAGTCGTAGGACGAGCTCGACGTCACTCCGCGGTCGAGATGATCCTTCAGCAAAAAGTGAACAGCTGTGCCCCCTCCAACGTCAGCAAAAGCGCCCCCAAAGCCACGCGGAGCAGAACCAACCATGGAGGTGAGGAAGCTCAAACCGGTAAATGGGCTTCCCCTTGTCGTCGTCGCCCAATAGCCCGCGTATCTTGTTGACCGTCAGGAGCGACCGCAACCAGTCCCACTCATCAGCGTTGCGCACGAAGAAGCCGACGTTGCTGTCCGACCCCTTATCGCCCGACCGGGCTTGCACCACATACCCCAACGGCGCCCGCGTCACTGGGCCATAGGATGTCAGACTAACGGCGCCCGCCGTCTCGTAAGTTGGTTGGCTGTGCCGGAACTCGACCGTGTCTGTTGGTGGATCGATGGCCACCGCCCGTCCGTCCTTCCACGGGAGGTGGCAGACGTGCTTGGCAGCGGCTTGAGGGATGATACTGACCCAGTATTCGTAGAACTCCTTCGGGAGTGCCTGTCGCGTGTCCATGTGGAACGTTGCGCCGGGGTAGCTCTGCATGATGTTATCGAGCATGGGCTTGAGGAACTTCAGGGGGGAGAGGGCTTCCGCGCTCCGCGACTGGGCGAACACGCGCAAGTCAACCGTAGCCGCATCCTGGTTTGACGGGTTCTCCGGGCAAAAGCCGTTGGTGCGGAACTGGAGGCACGTGAACTGCGACTCGTCCAGTACATGTCGCATCTGCCGTTCAAACAGTGCGGCCTTCTCGGGGATGTCGAGCCCACAGAGGAAGTAATGCGCCTCGGCTTGATATCCGCCCTTGGCGGTGATTCCAACCTTTGTTGTCGGCGGAGGCTTGTCGTGCCCCACGTTGAACACGCGTCTTTGAGAACATTTAGCTGTCGTTGCACACCGTTCGTGAGTTCAAGATGTTTCCTTACACTTTGTTCTCCCCAACCTGCTCCATCTTGATGCTGTCGAGTATGGCCACGACGTCCGAGTTGTAGTAATAAGGCCCCTGGATCTCGTACAACAACTGGGCCTTGCACGTCTCGGACGTCACCATCCCGCCTTTCCGGGACTGCTTGTACATGGTGAACTCCCCCGAGGGTTCGACGTCAGCTATGGGGAATCCAAGGTCGACCGAGGTGCCGGGGAGACTCTTGAATCCCGAGAAGTTGCCGCCAGTGATATAAGTCGTACATTCGATTAGGTGACCAGCAACTAGACCGTGGGCGAGCTGCGGGTAGTCCTGCCTACTCCACCCGTGGTGGTATGCGGCGCAAGCAATGGTCGGCGAGGCATCAGCTACCCGTCCGCACACTACGATGTGGGCGCCCTGGTTGAAGGCTTCGACGATGCCCCAGCAGCCGAGGTAAGCCTGTGCGTAGATGGGCTCATAAGGCCAGTCTTGGATGTTTTGGCCTACTGCTGTCAGTATCAGTCTTCAAGACAACTCGTCCGCTGCGAAGCATCACCATTAGTCAAATTCTTGAACCCTTCACCTGACTCCAGACCCTTCCGGACCACATCCATCACCTCGTCTCCCTCGATCCAAGCCACCTTGAGCTTGAGCCCCTTATCCCTGATTATCCCTACGAGGACGTCGTGAAGCTTTTTAGTATCGCTCGCTCCGGCGTTGACGGCCACCTTGATTCTCCGCGCGTCGATGTGCGCCAGTGCCGGCTCGACGGCCTCAAGGAATGACGGTTCGAACTCGGCCGAGCCAAGCGGGTCGCCCGCCTTCGCACCGCCCCTCGTCGCCATGTTGGCCTCGGACATCCAGTCGCCAACGATGTACTGCACATCCTCGTCCCGAGCCAGCTCGGCGAACCCGTGCCGCCGGTCCACCGATGAACCGGAAGCCGACGCGATGCGCGCGGTGCCGTTGGCGCGGGAGGCGAGGTGTCCAGGGAGGTTGACTCTGAGAGGCATGATGAAGGTTGGTGGTTGCTTGTCGATGCAGAAGAACATGAATGGTTCGTTGGTAACTGACAATAGGGCGCATGTCCTGAATCTGGGAAGACGGCCCTAGGTAGTTAGTTTCTTGTTGAGACATGTGCTGGCGCCCCGAGCGACCGAGCATCCCCGCAGCCAACTCCGCAGAAGCGTAACAAACCTCGGCTCAACCTCAGTGTGGCAGCGTCCTCCAGCAACTTGTCTGGATATCCCTGCCCGATCCAGAAGTGTGTCTCGAGTTGGGGAAACCTGGTTGAAGATGGCCGCCACGAAAAAGATCGGCGAAGTTGGTTATCTGCGTCAATAAAAAAGCCCAAGCATGCTCCAGAGTAAGCTAACCAGGCAAGACTGTTTCCATATTCCAACTAGGTAAAACTCACTGCCCCTTGACATAATGAATTCACGAGAAAGCATGTGTGGGAATTGATGAAGAGCCAGAGGAGTAGCTTTAGGAAAAGGGGACTTTTATTCTTGTTGGATTCACAGGCGTGGTGGCATACGAGTATATCGAGTAGCCTTTCGGCAGGGTGAAGCAGCAGTCTGATACTATTGATACTACTGATGCTTAATGAATGGAAGGACCAGAAACCCTCACGGCCTTCGGCCGTGATTACCTATATGGTCGGGCCATCCAGTCGAGTCAAGTATATAAGGTTGCTGTCGAACAACCCCGCACTCGCTCGCCGCGGAGCACGCGGCAGTCCGATAGACGGCTCGCCTCTATCGCAACAATTCTACACCACTAGATTAATAAGTCTTTCACATCCCCTCTAGCCGTTCTAGCCTACTACTATTTTATTAATATTTCATCAGTGTCTACTACTGTTACTATTATTTCTTTCTTACTGTTGTCTGTCACTGTCACTATCGTCCGTTATCGTCGTTGTCGACCGCCATCGTCGTCCCTCATCGTCGTCCGTCGCCCGTCTTTCGTCGTCGTTATTACTGCTGCTTGTGTATGATATCCAGCTTGGGGGTGTGACATACTAGTTCCCTAGGGGAATCTGGTTGGTTGACTCGACGACAACACTGTGACAGCACAAACACCCGCCGCAATCAGCAGCGGCCCCGTAAGTGCAATCAAGTCAATTTTGACCCCCATACTTGCTGTTGGTGAGATTCTTCTTGGTGTTTTT
>WIGN01000212.1:0-72018 GCA_014235955.1 Colletotrichum sojae | reverse complement strand
ATAGTTAATTGAATGTGTTGTGGTTGAGAAATGTTAAAGGATGTCGCGAACGCGGGAAAAAGTGTCCGGCTGAGTGACATTCTTCGCTGACTGGTAAACCACGTTATATCTTGTCTATCTAACGACCACCTTAATCCAAATGTACGACAAATACCCAGACCGACTATATTCCTGTTCCTCGTTCCCACTCTGAATGATCAAACAACAAATACGCTTTACTCGGCCATGTGAGGACTGAAGGTGTATTCCAGACACCCAGCCTGTCTGTTTCCACCCACGCCGCCATTGTTGCCTAGAATGTCTTAGTTATAGGGTCAATGATAGACACAACCATGGGTCACAACTTACACTTAGCCCAGCTGTCATGCATCATGTGCCAGCAGTTCGGGTATGAGTTCTTGCCGTCGAGCTTGCCGATATCCTGCTCCTCCACGTCGGTCCTGCAACCGCCCCGCCACTCGATGGAAAAGAAGTAGTCGGTCCCGCTTACTGTGTATTTCTTCTGCCAGCGCGGCGTGTCCTTGGTGAACTTCTGCGGCGCCGCGGCGCAGGCGTAGCTCGCCTGGTTGATGACGTCCTCGCGGCGGACGTCCTTGTGCTTGGGAAAGTTGAACTCGTTGTGGCAGAACTGCTCGCCCGGCCCGTTCAGCGGTTTGTATCTCGTCCCCGGCTCTCGGGGCTTGGGGGGCGTGATAGACCACTTGTATTTGCCGCAGCCGCGGTCGAACGAGCCCTCGCTGGCCATGACGTTCTGGCCGCCGCCCGCGCGACCACAGGGGCTGCTCGCGGCGCTCTTGAACGCCTCGAAGCACGCGTCGAACCGGGTGCACTCCTTGGCGAACGCCTTCTTCGTCGGCTCCCACTCGAGCTGGACCTTGTAGTCCTCGTACTGCTTCGGGCTCGAGGGAGGCGCGCGGCGGCTCTTGGGAGAGAGGTACTGGCCGCGGCCGTCGACGAACCACGAGAGGCTGGAGCTGCCGTCGCCCTTGTCCAGCTCTCTGCAGAAGTCCTTCGTGACGTTGAACTCGGGTCCCGAGAAGATCTCGGCGGGCATGCCGCCGCCCTTGTTGGCGTCGCAGTCGGGCATCGCAGCGGCCGTCGGGCTGGGGACCATGATCGGGTCGTTGTACATCCAGTAGGCCGTGGTCAGCGTGACGATGGACTTGGTGCCGGCGGGTCCCGTCTCAGCCGCGGTCTGGCACTCGGTCTTGGTCTCGCAGGCCGTCTCGCACGTCTCAATCATGCCGACGTCGCCGCAGTAGGCCCTGCAGCGCTCCCTCTCCGTCGTGCTGGCGCAGCTGGTGATCGGCGACTGGCCGGTCGGCGTGGGCCGCGGCGTGGGATCCGGGGTGATCTTCTTCCGGAGCTTCGACTCGCGGATGACGTTGCGGTCGCTCAAGTGCCGGTCGATGGCGCCCTCCACGAAGTCGTTGAAGATGTTCTCGGCGAGGTCCCATACGATCCGGGCCATGTTCTCGGCCCTCTCGGCGGGCATCTGCAGCATGGGCGCGAAGTCGTCGGCGAAGTTGAGCGCCTGGGCGATGGCCTCCTGCGTGTCGCCCGGCTGTGGCAGCGGCATCTCAGGGGCATTCATCGCGCCCACTGCCAGGTCACCCAGCGGCGCATCGGGGAGGGCGTTCTGTATGACGCCCTGCACCGCGCACAGGGTAGACCCGAGCCAGGCGCGGCGATTTCCCGGCTTGTTGTTGTTGTTTCCCTGTCGGCGATCCAAGACGAGCGGGTCGATGATGCCATTCCTGAAGTCAGTACCGTCCTGGCAGTGTCTCGATATCCTCATGATCTCCTCGACCTTGTCCGCGAGGTGCTTTTCCATCGTGAAGATTGCGTCGCCGACTTTGAGATCGTCCGTCTCCTTGGTGACGGGAACGAGCGCCGGCGTGACGGATCTGCGTCCCGTCAGGGTCTCGGTCAGCAACAGTCCGCATGCGGGAACGAGGGCCTTGGACAACTCACCCGGTGATGGTCGCCGTGGCCAAGACGGGCTTGTAGGTACCCTGGACAGAGCCGGCGGCCGAGACGACAATCTCCGTGGCTTCGGCGACGGCCCCGGCGGCGCTGGCTTGTACGTGGGGCACGAACAGGTTGGGGGTGTCAAACGACCCCTGGTTCTCTTTCCACTTCGCGAGGAAGACGTTGAAGCTCGTAAAGAAAACCACGATGGGCATAGCCAAACGCTGGGCGCCCCCCTTGACGGTCTTGGAAAGCATGTGGCCAAAGTGACGGCGGTCGACGCCGGGATCGACGTCCATGTACGCTGAGGTGAGAGCCTTGTTGATGGCCTCGTAGCAGCCCTGTCCCGGATCCTTGCATTTCTCGTCCATGGTCTTCTTGATATTGGCCTTCAGGGCAGGCGAAAAGGCGACGTCAAAGCCGATTTTCTCACTGCCCGAGAGCCAAATCACATCGCCGGCTGGAAAGGAGGCCGGTTGTTTCTGGTCACCGAAGCTCGTCAGTAAAGGTTGAATCTCCGTGGGTCAGATTGGCACAGCTTACATCGCTCCTGGCATTGTAGTCGGCCAGGTTTCCCAGGTCCAGAACAGCCGGGCCTCCCTGAGCTGCCACACGGTCCAAGCTAACGAGCATGCATGTAGTCAAAATCAGCGCCGGCAGCGGCGCCATCGTTCCAAGATGCATCTCGGCAGAGACACCAGTTACGAATGAATGATGATCGATGTATGGAAGGTCGAGGTATTGTTGGGGGCTGATATATGGTTTGAAGGTTTAATCTGTTGAATAGAACACGACATGAAGCTGATGGACAGAGGCACTCGCTATATGTAGTTTGTTGAAAGGTCCGAGGCAAGTCGAATTGATCATTGATGAGGATATTCATCCGTGCCACCAACATTAGACTGATTGATGACAACGGTGAGATCTCGGACTCGGTCCATTGACTTCCAGATTCCGGCGTGGCGGAGCTTCGTGATCAATCCTGAATTTTGCATGTACCACGACTTGGGGTTCGTTTGCACAACGTAGCCTTAGTGTACGCTCCTCCAACGCACATATCCTGATGTGCAACCACTTGCGAGATGCTTCATCTCCATATCCAATGGTAGCAGTGCCTTGCGAGGGCCTTTCTCAACGTGGAAATCGAATCGTCGCCGTGACAGAAATTCCGCAGAGGTCAGCTGCAGGGGCAATCGTGGCGGAGGTGAGCAGTCCGACAGAGGATGGTGAGATCTAACCGAAAACACCAGCGGGGCAGAACCACTAATCAATCTCTATTGGATAGAATGAGAGTGAGATTGAAATGCTTGGAATCATAGACAAGCATTGGCCCTATCGGACTCAATTAAGCTTATACAAGCTTCAGCCACCGAATCCCTTCCGCAGCTGTACCTTGCCGTGAACTGCGATCAGCACTGCCAGAACCCTCCTCCTTATGTGGTATGGATCCTCCGACAGAGTCTGGGAATACTCATGGTCCCGCAATGCAAAGTATTATTCATCTTCGGACTCACAAGCAGAGTCGGTCAAGACCAGCCTCTGAAAGGAATTCGTTTGTTCCCCCTGTTTATTGCTAATCAACTTGACGAGCGAGCGTCAGCCTTGGGCGGAAAGAATGCCCATTACCAACTGACGAGCTGGGAGACACTATTGGCCAGAGCCTACCTTGCGAATTTTGATTATTATCGTGGCCGTTGAACAGCAAGGCATTCTCGGCTCCGCCCGTGTCAGCTTCCCACCATTCGAAGTTGAGTGAGACGAGTTCGGATCAAGTTTGGATTACTAAAAGAAAAGTAAAAATATCTTCTCACAACGATGTACAGAGACTTGACGGTGATGGGGAATTCGTTAGCGACAGAGAAGACGAAGTTTTGTCGTCGGACTTGACATACCTAGTCCTCAAGAATATAAGTATCAATGCATCGACAACTAGGTCGTTCCATAGACGATAGCAGGCAGAGCATCCAGTCACTGGCATCCATCATCACTTTCCCATTATTGACGACGCCGGTCTTATCGATCTTCAGTTTTACTTTAATCCTTGCAAAAAGCGCCACTGAACACATTTCAATGCGGTACATCAACTACGTCCTTGCCCTTGCTGGGCTGGGCCAGCTCGTCCTAGGACAATCCCGTACGATCCCAGCCCGCTGCTCTTGTGCTATCATGCCAGGTATACGACAGCTAACATATACATGTGGCCACAGCGAATATTCTGGAGGGCCAAACAAACACAGAGCCGGTCAACCATAAGCTCGTCACCAGGGCCCTGCGAGCGCGATGCTCATCCGAGAAGGTCTTCGGGGGACTCTTCCCCTTCACCCTGCCCAGCGGAAGCGGCTTCAAGCGAGAAGAGTCGGCCCTGTACGCCGACGAGATCCGCAACGGGACCCTGAGCCCGTCCAGCGAGCTCTGGCGCCGGGTCATGACCCTACCCCCCGCCAACCCCGACAATGCGCAGATGGACGCTTTCATGATGTCCGAGACTGCCCAGCTCACGGAGACCGGGTTCGCCACGCGCCCGGTGACCGGGGACACGAGCACGGCGGCGTGGGTGCCCTATACGTCCAGAACGCGCCATCCCGTGTCCGCCGGCATGAGCGGCCTCGAGGGCTGCACGGGCATGCTCCTCGTCAGCCGCAAGGGCATGTACGGCGCGCACTACTGGGAGAGCCAGGTCTTCAACCTCGACAAGAAGTGGCTGGATATATACGACACGGCTGAGAACGCCTTCCAGACCCTTGTCATCGACGCGCTCAACAAAGGCGACAAGTTCCACCGCGCCCTAAAGGGCGAGGTGGCTAGGGATATTGAAGATTCCTCGCTACGTGCCTATCTGATGATACCGGACATGGACGAGGCTGCGAATCGTGACCCGTACCGGGACCAGTGGAACAGGATCAAGGAGGAGGTGGGGAAGATCGTGCCCAGACTGAAGGACCAGGCACTTTGGAAAGAAGTCGTGTACCATCCCGCGCAGGACGACGAGTTGCCGCAGGGCAAAGATGCCCGTGGCAAGATGCTTGTCAAGTACGACCCGAAACACGAAGAGGGGAAAAAGAAGCAGACCGCCTGGATGGAATACGCCCAGGTCCACAACGATGAGTGGGAGTAGGCGGCGAAGGGGTCAACCACTGAAGCTTCTGTGTCAGCAGATGGTATGAAGCTTCCTGGCCTCGTCACTCGGGCTTCTTTTTGGATGTTGTTATGTAGTGTGCCGATGGGCTGCAGCAACTGCTCCCCATGCGCTCCTTTTTGTATCGTTTTGTCCTCTGCAGTATTACTTTCTTGGCTCTTCATTTATATGCATTCCTGTTTGCGTGGTCAACCTGAAATAACCTGCAAGCTCTCGGCACATTGGCTTGGTTCTCGTCGAGCAGTATCTCGCAGATCGTGGTAAATAGGTGCGAAAGTAATTGAACTAACTTGACTTCTCATGTGGCGCAATGGCTTTGAGTGGGAAATAGCTCTGACGCAAATTGCTGGAGACAACCAGCAGTCTGGTTAATGGGATGGACCATTCGTCTGTATAATTCGATGTGTCTGGTTTGTGCTACATGTATTGATCTATTCACGCCGTCAACCTTTCCTTATCTCTCGCGGAGGGGCGCATATCCATGAATCCATGTCTTTGGTGTCCGGGGTGTGGCTGTGTCGAGCTGACCCCTCGGACTCTGAATCTGATCAGCCACCCAATACTGTGAATGCTCGGTAGCTGATGTCAGCTACCAGGTACTTAAAAGGGCTCTGCGCCCGTCAGAGACGCCAAGCTCCGTTCCCAGTCTCCATCTCACATCCACCCCTCGACGGACTCTCTAGCCATGCAACGGTCCCGCCCCGAAATCTTCCCTAGCTTCCCCAAGCTCCCACAGGAGCTGCAGATTTCCGTCTGGGAGCTCGCCGCCTCGCAGCCGCAAGCATATTTTGCGACCTTGACACTTGGTATAGCCAGCGCGCCGCCGACACCGCCGCCGGGTCAGCGACGGCGACGGCGTTTCCCCCCGTTCGAGATCGACCTCGTGCGGGATGCGGGGCCCGGGGCATCGCCGATGGAGCTCCCGTGGCCGCCGCTCGACGCGCTCCTTCGGACGACGAGGGCGTCGCGCGCCGCGGGTCAGAAAGTCTTAGCCACCAGCCGCTCGGTGTCCCTCCGCTCGCCCCCGAAAGAATCGTCCGATCAAGTCCCGTATACCCTTCTTCCCTTCCGCCCGATGACCGACTTGATCATCCTTGGCTCGGGCTGGCAGGGACAGCTGGACATGAGAGGCCGCGTCGTCCCCACTCGCCAGGTCGAAAACATTCCCCAGCTACGCTCCGTAGGCGTACCGTTTCCAACCGCGCCTGGTGGCAACGCCGGGACGAGGCTCGACGCCGATGCCAGTAGGGCTTTCCGCTTCTCCGTGGAGGGCCTGCTGACGGTGTACTGGGCGCTGCGCGTGCTGTACGTCGTCGTGGAGCCGGAGCAGCTCCGGGGCTGCGACGTGCCGTGGCAGGACACAGACCTGAACCTGGAGCTCACCCACGGCCCCGAGCTGCTCCGAGGCAAGAAAGGGAGCCTTGCGAAGTTTCTTGCCGCGTATGAGAAGGGGCCACCGCCCGCGACCTTTGAATACGGCGCGAGGGAGTACTTCGAGGTCTCTGCCGACCGGATCGCTGAGTTCGGGGGGTTGGCTGACGTCGTCTCTCTTCTTGAGACACTGCGCTATCATCGGGAGCTTTGCACCGCTGACGCTGGAGATGCCTCTGATGCGGGAGAAATGGTTACTTCGGTTAACGAGGAGCCGAAGACGCTGTACTTCCGTCTTCTCACATGGAGATAGGCAAGGGTGGGCTGAACATTGGACGGGGCGTGATCGCGGAGACGCGGAGAAAACCTGCCTGCTGGTAACCAATAGCCTACATGTAATTTCGGATTGGTACATGGAGTGATGGTGGACGAATTGATCAACTACATATAGTCATCAGTCATGGAAATTACAGACATTTACTTTAGCGTGAAGGGATTCTTTGAATCTCGGAATGTATATCTATGAATAGGTAATTAATCTGCCTCTACAAGAGTCTACACGTTGGCAGAGCAGCACATGTGGAATTTGCAGATACAATCACTCGAGACTTCCATGCAATGTTGAGCCATGCCATGCTGTTCTAAAGCCGATTTTTCAGTACGCAACTACTATGAGTAGTTTTCTCAATTTCAACCGGATCAATCTTCTTGACTGCATAATGGCATTACACAATATAGATCCCGAGGGCGACGTCATAATAGTGCTCCAGACTGGAAGCGAACCATTTGCGCCGTGGGACGAGCTCGCAACCGTCTTCCCAACACGAGGAACTAAGGAACGCAGACATTTGACGGATTACTTCCGAACGCTCGACCCTCAATACGTTTCCGCAACTACGGAGGAATGTACCACTCGCGAGATCTGAACTGATGTGGCGCTTGCAACGACGGAAGCTGCCGAGGTTTTGGCTGATGAAGCGCCCACAACTACCGACGCTGCCGAGACACAAGTTGAGGACAACGAAGTAGCAACACAGCCGCACGATGCCCCAGAGGCACATATGGCTACAGGCGTCCTTCCGCCGGAAGATGTTGAAGAAGTACGGCTGCTGGTCTGTTCCAGGCATCTGAGCCTAGCTTCTGAGTACTTCCTCAAGCTCATGGCGGGCTCTTGGAAAGAAAAATCCCTACCTAACGGTCTTCCGACCGTTATAGCACAGGATTGGGATGTGGACGCCTTTCTCATCTTGATGAAAGTCATACATGGACGGCTGGACGACGTTCCAACGGTTATGAGCCTTGACATGGTGGCCCAGGTTGCAGTTCTTGTCGACTACTACAAATGCCACGAAACCATAAAGTTCGCTTCGAAGCTTTGGTTGGACAAGTTGAGCAAACAAGTGTTGAAAGCTTGTTCTAGGAGTCTGGTTTTGAAGATCTTTGTTGCCTGGGTCTTCGATCATCGAAGATTGTTCGCAAAGGCTACCAAAATAGCCATTTTGACCTGTCAGGGAATTCTTCCGACGCTGGGTCTTCCAATCCCAGACGCTATCATTGGTAAGTTTTCCTAAAATAGACACCCATTACTAGCACAAGGCTCACACAAGCAACAGAAGAGATAGAGCGACGGAGACAAAAGAGCTTGCGCGAGAATGCCGACACTTTGCACAGTCTCCATACATATTTGAAGGGGAGATTAGGATGCTCAGAAGCATGTTCCTACATCCTATGCGGTGCACTCGCCGATACCATATATACCTCGGGTTTCTTGGCGTTGGAATCAGCACACTTCGCCGGCCAGAGTGTAACGTCTTTATCGAAGGTTTCAAGAGAGATCGAGACACCTCAATGGCATCTGATCAACACTCGCGACAAAAAGGGCTGCGCCTTATCAACTTTTCTTCGTCCATGTATCAATCGTATCGAATATGACATGGTTGGCCTAGAGCTTCAGCAGTTCAGAAGATAGGACTTGTTAATACATCTTTTAGCAGCTGTGGCTGTCCTATGAGGATAGGAGTTGCGTTCTAGGCTAATGAAGGATTGCACGGTATACAAGGAAGCTAGCAAGGTTGATGCAATTCATGCCTATGTGACATGTGTATAACATTGATGCCTTTAGGAGGCAGCCCAGTCAGTAGATAGGCTTGCTGATGTCAGTCAGCTGACAGTTGGCTGCCGCAGTTTACCCGAAAGACAGGACGACAACGATTGTTCGGGATGTTAGAGAATCAAGATCCCGGTCATCACATCATCTGCCGCCTGCGAAGGAGATCTTTGTGGGTACTGCCGGCAGCTCCTTCTGAAGACTTATCAACAGCAAACTGATTAGGGGGCCGAAGTATGTATGTGCCGTCAGATCAAGTGCAGTCTAGAACCGGGCAGGACTGCTGCGGGCCGTAAATACACAGGGGAGTCATCAACGGCAGGCGCCTAGGGAGAACAGCGTCTTGCAGACGGTGGACTCTCCGTTTGCTCGTGGTCACTTCAACGCGAGCACAGTGCCAGCCAGAGCGGGTAAGACTAGTGTCAATCAGCGCTGATATTCGATATTAGGGAGAGGATGTTGGCGCCCGTGGCAGCAGGTTGGCGTGGCGCAGAGGCCGGTGATTGTCAATACATGTCTCCTAATGCCCGATATCGGAGAAAGAGCACTTCAGGCCACAAAGCGGGAGCTTGCACGCCGCAAACACCAGCACCCGCTCCAGAATCAATCCTCTTTGAAATTTTGTCCTAAGGGAGGGTTAGAGAGAAGGAGGTGTAATTCAGCTACAACTGTTACAGGCTGCGCCTGATCGGAGTATCGGCGCTAGCCGATACTGACTTGTGGAGTCGAAGACCGACTAGTGGGAACTCACGTTCCTATTTCTTACACCTGCAACGCAGGACCCAATGTCTGTCTTTCTTCCTTTCTTTTCCAAGTCAGAACATAGACAGCAATTGACCATTGTTCCTCGTGTGACACGACCCTTTGGCCCTTCACAACAACCTCCGAAAAATTCTCTTCAAAGTGATCAAGACTTGCTTTCATCCTTCACCGGTTGCCGTTGCAATTGCTGGGGCAGGTTCTGCTTGATGTGTAGGAAGTGGCTGATGATGCTGTCGCCGATGTCATTCATTTGTAACTGTCTCCCAACAAAAGCCAGGCTTCGACGAGCTCCAGACCGAGCAGTCCTGGAGAGGACACATATGGGCGGATGTGAGGGGGTCCGGGCCCGACTTCTGCCACTCCGCCTGTGAAACCAACAGGTACCTTACACAACTCATTGCACCTTTTAGGCCTTGGCCATGCCCGATACCTTTTCCCCTCTTTTCCCCAATGCCGTCAACAGTGGAGGCCAGAACGCACGATGCATCAAGCGCAATACGACTGTACCATCTGGCATCACCCGTGATGCCCCGCAGAGCCAGCCTCCAGAATCGGTGTTCTGAATTTTGGAGGGCCAGGTTGACAAATCTTCTTGGCTGGCCTCTGCTGGCATACGCAGCTCCCTAATATGAGTGGATCAAGACAGCGCTTGGCTACGGAGAAAGCGAAACTGCCAGGGTCCACTGAAATCAGACAATACTGATTCGTGTGGGTGTGTATGCGTCTGTCTGTCTGTCTGCGGAAAACGAAACCCTACCCTGTGTTGATCCCTTGTTCGAAGTTGTGCTCCGGACCATATGTAGACTTCTTTCTAGCGTCCGACTTGCTTTCAACAGGCAGTATGACTCCGGGCTACCGATTCTTCGGGCTTCAAAAACTGGAATTTTGGAGAAAAAAAGACCAAGAGGGAGTGGGACGATCCTGCATGGCTCTGCGCAACTGAGCCGTGCGTTTGCCCTTGTTGTTTGTCCCCTGAACCACTAGTGCCATTGGCAATTCGCTTGTGATCGGGGGGAAAAATGAAGAAACTCTACATTCATGAATACTGGTTTTTCCAAAGTGACCCACCCGCGAGTCATGTTAATCTCGTGGAGTCCCGGTGTTGCCGAAGTCGAAATCTTGCTCGGGGTAGCTACACCAGCCGGCCGAGCGTAGGCGAGTCTGTGACAGCAACGACAGCAAGACACCGACAAAGTCCGGACGAGCCAGCTGGACAGAACCCTAGGGACCACTTGGAGTCAACACCGGCAAAACATCCAAGGATGGGGGTTTAGCAAACACATCAGTTGAAACCTAGGCAACGTCCTGCCTTGGGAATGTGGCGAACATTCATTACCCACCATCAAGCTCAGCACCTACTTTTTCGTCCCATTTCTTCCCCTTCACTCGTATCCATATCACGGAAGGTCGTTCACTTTCGCTATTGCTCTACCTGCATGCTGTTTCTCGGAGTTTTCAAGCTTTCGGCTCAATGGTGACGAAGGTTTCCCCGGAGTCCTCACAGGCCAACCCTGTCGAGTTGTTACGCGCGGCCAAGCTCAAGAAATACATGGGAAAGCAAAGGTTGAAGCACTTGCAGCTCAGAGTCGCGCAGGCCAATGTCAAGAACTCCACCAATCGTTTGAAGAAGCTCGCAGGGAATCCACATCTTCACTACGACATCATCGCCCTGCAAGATGTCCCCGCAAACCTGCCCTTTGAGAACTTCAAGCGTTACCACTTCGTCTATCGACAAGTCGGCAATGAAGCGCTTACCGAGTCCAACAACCCTCGTGAGGTCGCCCTGGCGGAGAAGAAACAACGCGACAAGGGGAAGAATAAACGCGATGCAGAGATGATGAAGAAGCTTCAGATTAAGCCACTTTACAAGGTGGTTTTTTTGGTTTCCAAGTCAATTCCGCTCTCCGTCTGGGAAGTGGACTGGCACGAAGACGACCCGAACCATTCTCTGTTGGTCAGCCTGAAATTAGCAACATCCATCGGGCAGACGGTCATACACAACGTTTACAACGAATTCAGGGACGGCAAGCTTGCCCTCGACATCGATACTCTTCTCCGTACATGTGCCGAAGATCCCAACACCCTCCTCGTCGGCGATTTCAACCTCCATCATGAGTGGTGGGGCGGCGTAGGGGTCACTCCTAACAAACCCGAGGCTACCGCGCTCGCCGACGGCCTGAAGGCGCTCCGGATGCGTTGTGTTCTGGATCCCACGGAGATCGGATGCACCTATAGTCGTGGCACCGACACCGACAAATTGACCTCCATCATCGATGTCGCCTTTGTCTCAGAGGCTCTTTCGACCCGGTTTGTCTCCTTCACGGTGGTCAAGGGCGCGATGAGCGAAGTCATGCCGGACCACCGGGCTTTGGAAACCGTCATCGATGCCATCGTCACCAAGAACACCGAAGTCTACTACCGCTGGGCCGAAGTCACGCCGGAACAGTGGCGCGAGGCTGTCGGCCCTGAGCTCATGACCCTCACTTCTCGTCGGCTGAAAAGCAAGGGGAGTATCGATGCCTACTTCGCCAAAGCCATTGAGATTGCAGAAAGGCAGGGACAAGGTCGTTCCAAAGAGTCGAGGACCCGGTCGAGACGACTACGCGACCACCACTACACCCGAAATCGACTTGATAGTGGGCATGATGGCTAAGGTGGACGAGGCCTCCCGCGAGTACGATCAGCTGCGAAAGAGCCTAAAACGAGCAATAGAGACGGCAAAGAAAAAGTCATGGCGGAAGTGTCTCGCCGAGAAGTGCAGGTAAGCGCCCTCTGGCGTCTTCATCGTGAGCAGGCATGTCGTGCGGTGGTCGATGCCGCGCCCCAACCCTCACATTCCCAACCTGGTCGAGCCTGCCTCTGGCGGCGGGAGGGCAAGGGTCCACAAGACCGGCGCTGATAAGGCAAAATTCATCGTGAAGTCGATTTGGCCCGACTTCAACGATGGCCCAAAGCCTAAGCCTAAGTCCGTGCTGGAATGCCCCAGACTCAAGTACAGCTTTGACGATAACAACGACCCGGAACGCAAGCTGAAGCCCGGCGAGGTCTCTGAAACCCTCCGAGCAATCCCCCCAAGGAAAGCGCCAGGCTTCGACGGGATTCCTGCCGATGCGTTGAAGATGTTGCTACCTCAGAAAGACGTGCCTGGCTCCGAGGACATCTTCGCCAAGGTCTTTGAGCCGCCAATGCAGGCTTGTCTGGACCTGTCGCACCACCCTAAGGTGTTCAGAAAGGCTATCACCGTTATGCTTCTTAAGCCTGGAAAACCACCATCGGCCGGGAAGAGCTACCGTCCCGTGGCCCTACTTGTGGCCCTCGGCAAGGTCTTGGAGAGGCTGTTTACGAACCGACTGACTGCCTGGCTGCTCAAGTCTGGCATGCTTCCGGATCAGCAGTATGGCGTCAAGGGGAGGAACACAACACAAGCCATCGATTCACTGCTCAACGAGGTGTACTACGCGTGGTCCGCCAAAGAAGTTGGTCGCGGCGTTCGGCTCTGTGACTCCCTGTTGGCCCTAGACATCACAGGAGCCTATGACCACGTCCGGCGACAGGGGCTGCTCAACACCATGGCTGAGGCCGGTGTTCCCAACTGGCTCCTTCGCTTCGTCTTCGAGTTCCTTTCCAGCCGTAGCACCACCGTCCGCATCCCGGGTCACCATTCCAAGGAGTTCTGGATCAACATCGGCATCCCTCAAGGCAGCCCCTTGTCCCCCATCCTGTTCGTCTTTTTCACCATGCCGATAATCGCTGAGCTCAACCGCAGATCGACCACGAAATTTTATGTTTTTCAGATTTGGGGGTGCTTGAACTCCGTTTATGTCGACGACGTGACCATTGGCTTCATATCAAAGTCCCACAGACGGAACAATATCGTCATGGCGCTGTTTTTCAAGGCCCTGGCCGAGGCGATAAAGCCTGAGGGCATCACGTTCAACCCCCCAAAAACGCAGGTCATGCACCTCTTCAGGGAGCGTAACGCGAAACCCTTCTTAGAGATGCCAAAGATCGAGGGTCTCTCCGAGGGTCATCAATCGGCCTTTCCGGCACCCCCCCACAATCACCCAGCATTTCCCTCCAGGCACAATGGCACCTCACTTCTTCGACTTGCCGACCGAGGTGTGCGATTTGATCTACCTCCAGTGCGTTCTCGTCGGCGGCGGCTATGTGCTGGACTTCAACAGTAACACCCTTAGAGGAGCCGGCGGCCACCCTATCGACCTCTCCTTTAGGCTCACGTGCAAACGCATTGCTAGTGAGACGAAGGACTTGGCACTATCTTCAAACACCCTCAACTTCTCGACATTTCATTCGCCAGAGCACAATGCCGCTACCGGTCGCTTCGGCCTCCTGATAGAAAACCTTGCCGATCACCGGGGAAGCAGGATCGACCGCATTGAGCCACACATTCTCAGCATCCCTGACAACATCTGGGACGATATCGCCAAGGCGCATCCGAGATTCGCGCAGTACGTGGAGTTCCGCAAGAACAGGCCGGACCCAAGGATTACACAGGAGCAGGTGCAGCAGGCCAACGTGGGCTCGCCTGGGTCCTGTGGCGACACACCGTCCGCTTTTCGCGACTTCATCTTCTCCGCTCTCCAAACGATCATGTCTCACAGATCCCGACTTGATCCTCAACAGCTTGCTGATGCCTGTCGTGGTTACGATCGCGCACCTACTGTGCGGCCGGAAGCTCTGGTCCGTCACAACCCTAGCCCCTGGACGATTATCGATAACAAGCGTATCGAGGAAATTCTTTCACAAACGGACAGCGAAGTTTGGAGACTTGTCAATAGTAAGTGGCACAACTACTTTCCCGGGTTATCACCCAGTACGTTCAAGCAAAGCTATTCGGCTGCGTCTACAGCTATCCGGTTTCTCAAGTCTTTATCGACAGACTCCAGGATGAGCATTAGATCTATCGTGCTGAACGAAGATCAGAGATCTGTCGCGTTTGCGGAATGCCACGGCTTGGGACTCATTCAATACTGCCAAGAAAACGTCCGCCTCCGCATAGAACGCCGGGTCAGCATGTGGAAAGTTGTCTTCCAAACGCAAGGGGGTGCCCACGGCAGCTGCGATGTTGCACCGTATGACGATAACCACCTGGACCCGAACAAGATTTCGTACAATGTGGCAATATGGATCCTGGAGGCATTAGAGCTTGTGCCCGCCGGCATGCCCGTGGGTTGTTTCACCCTCACCCTGGACGGGGACCACGCATGCTCAGAGATCTTCCAGACAGTTATTCAACGCGATGCCGCGTGGCAGACTGCAATTGATCTCTGCCTCGGACAGACCCTCCCTGCGATACCTTGGGACGTCAGGAGAAGGGACACGAGGAACCACCGTGGATATACACAGCTTTCGATGGGGGAGCGTGATAACTCGCGGTACGTCTTCGAAGCCTTCCCGCGGGCCATACAAGATATCGTGGCGGGGAATTCTATCGTGAAGTGTGGTTTCGAGTTGGTCGATGCAGCATACGACCCTGAGCGACTCGCCAAGGACAACAAGAAATGGACCATGGCTGAATGGCAAGAGGCTTGGTACGCCCGCGAAAAGGAAACATTCAACCCGGACCCGCCACTTCCCACATGAGTGCAGCTTCTCTGTGAAAGGAGCTTGGAGCCGACGCTGCCGCTCCGGTACGATCCTGATGACTTTGCCTGGATGGTGGCACCTCGAGGATTCGCCCCATATGACTACGAAGATGATGCGTTGGACATCACGGAAAGGCCGCAGGCGAGGGACGCAACCACATCGGAAACGGCGAGCATGTAATAGCCCGACATCTGATGCTTGGTCAACGAGGCAATGCCGAACAAAGGCCAGGAATTTGGGAGACGGAAACGATTGGAAACGCGGAGTGAAGAGTCGAAGTTTTTGTGGGACCATCGCGTGCTGCACAGTAACCCGTACTTCGAGAAATAAACAAAATAAGTTTCCAATGTTGAACTTCACAAAAGAGAACGAAAATGCGACATGCGCGACGAGCATTACTGCACGTCCTTGTGGATGCGGTCGCACCCTGCGCCTGATGGAAAGCTCGCCCGACGCGCCAGCGTAGATGTTGAGAACCACCAGTCACCTACCAGTGAATCGCTTGCCTTGCCCCAGCAGTATTACGTATTACCCAGACACCCATACACCAAGTCCAGGACTCCAGACTCCAGACCTTGATCTCGGGGCGAGGCCCGACATGACAAGACTTTCTCGTTCTCGGAGTTTTTTTTTTTTCTCCACCCTTTTTTTTTTTTTTTTCTCTTTTCCTTCCCTCTTGCGTGGTTCGGTTGGTCAATCAAAACGCTTTCAACGCATCGGTGTTCAGGGCAAGCGGGAAAAAAAGGACAGCTTGCACCTTCCCTCTAGTTGACAGACTTTTCCCTCCCTGAATTGCCTAACGATTATTTGACGCAATGCTTTCTTCGTCTTGAAAAGAAATCAAGGAAAAAGTCTGCTACTTTGTAACCCCTTGTAAAAAACATGTGTTCTGAAAAATGAGATTTGATTTTTTCCCCCCTCTCACCATCACCGGTCACGACACAGTACATTCGCTCGGCAGGCGGGGGGTTTGACATGTGAAGGTATCGCGGGGTATCCCACACATACTTTATTCCCTCTTTTGGTGATGGAAAATCTACGATGCAGGTACTTGGTACGCTTCGGGATGTACACATGCACACGCAACCTCAAAACACTGACTGGATGAGACCTGAAACAGTGGTCGAAACCCTGCTGAGCAGGGACGTCTCCGATCCAGTCGTCCGCACGCTCCGCCCGGCCTCGACCGATCGCCGCCGCATCTCTCTTACAAACCTGGGCCATGTGTTGGTGAGCACGAGGTACTTGACTTGGCCCTGCGCGCCATCGAACACGTTCGGCCCGAACCCGGCGGGGATCTCGCCCGTGTACCGGGCTCGATCGCGGACGTCTTGTCTATCGCCACTCCGAGACGCGGCGACATTTGAGTCGTCAAACGGCGTGATGGTGTTGCGAGCACCGTCCTCATCGCCAAAGAGAGTGCGTGCGGGCTTCTCGAACACGTCCTCGAGCCGCCTGAGCTCGTAAGACGGCAGGTTGAGCGGAAACTCGGCGAGGTGGGGGGAGACAAAGTCGGCGTAGAGTTCGAGCGCAGCGTTGTACGCGTCGAGCGTCTCCTCGCCGCCGCCAAAAGACGATAGAGGCGACGACGGTGGCGTGCACCCAAGCGAGCCGGACGCGCCCACAGGCCCCGGCCAGCTTGCGGACGACTTCCACTCGGCTACGCGACCGAGGAAGGCAATATTTTCGCCCGAGAAGTCGCAGAGGGCAGAGAACTCCTGCAGCGGGCCCTGGTCCTCGAGGAGCGCCTGGTCGAGCGCGCTCATCGTCAGCAGGCGGCTGTCGTCCAACCCCTCCTCACCCACGCCAATCCGGCAGAAGCTCCCACCATGGCCCTTCTCCGCCGTGCTCGCAGTCACGGCCCTTCTGCACGTGCTGCACGCCGATGCGACCGGCCGGAGGGTCGTGGCTTTCGATGATGCATCCCACCTCATGCCCGACCCAGCCGCGCGCCGGCTGTGGGCCCGAAGGCGAATGACCTGAACCGCCGGGACGAAGACGGTGAACACCTCGAACATCATGGACGAGAGGTGAAGCCTGCGAGCCTCGATGCGTGAGAAACTGGTCCTCCCGGGGTTGGCTCGTTCGTCCTGGGAGTGTGTGCTCACCACTGGCTTGGGGAGAAGTATGCGTTGACCTTGGCGAATGCGGGCACGTACGAGGCCACCAAGAACATGGGCGTCGCGTGCAGGCTAGCAGCCGAGGAAAAGGCATGTCAGTAAGGTTGTCTTGAGATGTGGTGATGCGACTACCAACCTCGAAAGACAACATCCCACCGTCTGGGTGCGCCAACCCATCGTGTCGCGAATGTCCCAAGCCTTCCACAGAAGAATAGGCGCGACCTGGATGTGGGCACGTCGCAGTTAGTAACACGTACACACAGCATGGGCGCCTGGACAACCAGACTCACAATCCACGTCCAGACGACCTGCCATGCCACGGTGGGCCACCACTCCCAGCCGCGGCCCAGGTCCTCCATCTGCTCCGCCAGGTTTGATCCGCGGATCTCCGTGCCCGGGATGCCGAAGGTCGAGTGATACTTTTTGCAGGCGACCCACATGCCCACGGTGAGCAGTACCTGCGCGCACGAGACGACGACCGGTTAGCAAAGCATCCTTGAGTGGGGGAGGGAAGGAGGGGGTCTGTACCTGGGCAAGCAAACCGATGCCGATGAAGATCATGATCCTCCTCGAGTAGTCGAGGTTTCGAAGTCGGCAGAGCCATGAAGACCCGGTGCCGTCGCATCCGGCCCGACCGCGGCGGCTCCCGCGCTCCCCTCCGCGGCCACTGGAACCGAATTGCAGCCTTTGCAGCTTAGCGACATGTAGGAAGCGGGCATTGGAGGCGTGGAAGAGGGCGATGCCGAGGGGAAACCAGGTACCCATGACAAAGTACTGGACGTCGTAGGCAAGAACGACGGGCATGGTGCCGCCGACGGAGTAAGTGATCTGGGCGAGGATCCAGTAGAGGTGGAGGCAGGCGACAGCGGCGAAGGACAGCGGCAGGCCGCGCAACCTGAGGGCTGGCCCGGCGCGGTTCGCCCAGCAAAAGGCCATCCCGGCAAGAACGAGGGCTGTCCAGGCGGCACAGAAGGCCACGTAGAAGATGCCCACGGCGTCCCACCGCGGCGGTGCCGGGGGCAGGTTGTAGATGGTGAGACCTGCCAGCGCTGCCGGGTCCATTGCAATGGTCGCGCGGCGGTTCGATTCTAGGGGTTGAAAGGGCGAATGAAGGCGGCTGTTTCCTCTCACCGGACGGGCGACAGAGAGCGGTTCCTATTTCAGGACAATCTGCATCCTCGATGCGGCGTGTCCAAGCCTCCAAGGACATTGCGTTGGGGAAAGAAGGGAAGAGACCCAGACAGGGCACCCCGTAGCGTGATAAAGGGCGCAAACAACGAAAACGTGGCGGGCCAAATGCTCGTGTCGTCGGCAGATGAAGAAGACATGGCGATCGACGTTCCAACGATTCGATGGACACATTCAGACGATGGCGGGCTTGGCGGGCGGTGATGATGGCAGTCCTTCCGGATCCCGCAGCAAGCGCAGCAGTGGGATCTTCATGGGTCCTTCTGGACAGGGACAAGTGAGATTAAGATCTTGGAGAGGCCGGTCAGTCAATATTCAATGAAAACCCGTGGGCACAAAGACATACCTACTATGTACGGGGGAGAGAGGCTACCACCGCCAAGACAGGGCAGTGTCCAGTCCGGATGTTGAGATGGAATAAGGAAAGTGCGAACCCGTACCCACTAGGAGATCCACTAGGTAGTGTCGTGGTACTGGCCCATGTACCTAGGTACCTGGTAAGGTATTGGACCGATGATGATGGATGTGTGCTGATCTGGCAATCTGGTCACTCCCGTCTCTGCATCTCCGGTATTACTCTGCAAATGCCTCATATTTTGACCACTTTGTTTCCCAGCGTGCCAGTGTGCTCGTCCTCGTACCTACCTCAACCTCGGGCGGTTCCTCGCATTGCCAGCGGGGTGGCGGTTGTACCCCAAGGCTGTACCTCGGCACATGCCCACAACAGGACCAACACGAGAGACCAGCGTCTTCCTCTCGGCCCTTCCACAATGCATTGTTCTACTCGTCCGGGATGGACACTCCCATTTCCATTTCGGACAATAGCAACAACACTGCACAAGATGCCTACTGGTAGGCTGGCTGGCCGGTCAAGTTGACTCATTCGGTCTTGTATCTTCCCCACTTGCCCAAGCGACTAGTGTAAGCACCTGAACTGCGGTATGCAAGAGCGGCACGTTGGTAGATATCTCCTGCATGATCGCTCCGACGAGTGAAACACTTCATTTTAAGGCCACAATTTTTTTACAAGGGAATACGAAGTAGCAACCCTTTTTTCTGAGTTTTCACACACATATGCCCCGGGTCTTGGCTCGTTGACTCGAACATTGAGCCCGGACCCCCCTAGAGCCAGCCCAACGCTTGCTTGAGTGACCGTCTTTTCGTGCCATTTTCCCTTGCCTCTGCAAGCATGCGAAGGCCTTTCTCTGATTTACTTAGCAATCGCTGATTTGAGTTCAACTGACAGCGTTCATCAGCCTCTTGAGTCGATGCATCCCTTTGCCCCTTCGAGATGCTGAATGACAGTCAGCTGGGAGGTGGGGCGGGTAATTACCTACATAGGCATCAAGTGCATCCCGCGGGGTCTTTCGGGGCAATGGTTGATCCGGACCCCACATCGACCGGGCGGGCCCGCGGCTACCTAGGTACACTGAGGTACCTCCGCTGTAGGACCTAAGGCTGTGTTTGGCAGCGGGCATGACGTGACCCGACACTACCTATGGAGGTTGGTCTCTGGCTTCACAGGGCTTCGTTGTTGAAATCTTTGCGCGCCTATTCCTGATGTCCTTCTTGGGCCACAAAATCTTTCGTCGCCGTTTGGGGTCAACGTCACTCTCTTCAACTCGCCAGCGATCGGAAGGTATTCGGTCATCCCTGCTGCAGCATTTGCCCATTGCTAACCGTTCAGCTTCTATTTCACAGACGCCATCGAGTCGAGTCCTCTCCCCAATCTCCACCAGATGACTCCCTAGCCGTTATCCGTTCCCGACTCTCCTATGACAACCCTCCAGACCCAGCTCTCTGCCCTACTCGCGGGGCAGGAGACCCGAGAGGACGGCCAACCCCGCTTCGGTACTGCGCACTCATGTCTCGATCCCTCGCTTCTCCTGACACGCCCGCGACGAGTGTCTCAACCCCCTCCCCGACCTCCGATTCGCTACGGGCCATACCGAGAACGCCGGTGACGGCAACGGCCGAATTCGACCGCCCAGCATCGCCTTCGACGTTTTCCTAGGCCTCTTCGCCCTGCCCGACCACGCCGCTGCTCGACGGTTTCCGAAGCTCCTTCCTCAAATACCTGCTCGTCCTCGCGGTCCCGGCCGCCCACGAGACCGCGCCGTGCCACGTCGACGCGTCATCTCCCCATCGAGGTACCGATGCTCGAGTTTACCTGTCTCGGTTGGCCGTTGACGCCCCCGGCGGGCACCAAGGTCGACCTGCGCGACGCCGCCGTGCCCGACCACGGTGTTCTACATTATAGGGACTGCGGAAGGGCCACTCGGCTGTTTGAGGGTTTGGATAATTGTGCCCATGCGATAAAGCGGGGGCAGGATCTTAGGACGAGGCGCGCGTGCTATCGCCCCGAGCATCTGCGCCGTGTCTGGCAGGCTCTCGTGGCCGTGGGACTCGCGCACTCCGCGACAGAGGGGGAACGAACAGCGGCTCGAGTGACTTGAACGGCGCACCTTCGCACTGGTGGGCGTCTTCTGTAGAGTGCCACCTATCCACTCTAGCTTTGAGGCTCGGGGGGCCGCCCATACATCGCTGCTGAGGAGCCTTCGTCGGTGACTCGAGGCCTGGGTCGCATGCGCGAAGGGGATTTCGTCGAAGTGATTCGTGGAAAGAAGTGGCTGGCCCCTGCGGAGCATCCTCTGATCCTGGTAACCGCGTGGTCGTGTTGTTGATCCTGTCATCGTGCGTGGCGTGTCCCCGACGGCGACGGCCGCGGTGCTTCTTGCCTCTTGGCTTCAGATACAGGGATTCTGAGACGGCGCTGGCCAGACGGTCTTTCCCTCTTTTTGTAACAGGCTACAAGCGACTCATCCAGGGCCGTCGAGACGTGGCTTCTCCCTGGCCCAAGGCACTCCTTCCACCTTCAATGTTCTCTCGGCTGTCGTATCACGGTCGAGTGGCGTCCTGGCGGAAGTTGCGTAGGCGTCAGGTCGTTGCATTGCGAGTCTTGGACATCATTGCCCGCGCCGCTGGAGCGCATCGATCCTTTTCTAGTTGCGAGAAGAACATAGCTTGATCCAACCTAAAGCGACTCACACACTGTTCCCAAGAGATGACATCTGCGTAGATGGGTAGTTTCAGCAGCCGTAAGGGTGGATGTTGCGAAACCCTAGGGTCCTGATTGGTTTCATAAACACATGTGATGGGAGATCCGTCAGATGCGTGACGACGCGTTTCGTAACGACGTGAAGGAGCACTTCGTGCGCCTGCAATCCCTCGTTGATAAAAGTGCTCAACGACCACCAAACCACCCAAGGTGGTGGGCCAAGACCACCACCACTCCATGAATGCGCGACAAGACGAACGCCCATGCGTGCTGAAAGTGAAAGCTCCCTACCTGTCATGCACACACACCATATTCCTTATCCACGGTCCACAGTCCGGCACCTAAAATGTCTTTCGCTGCCGCCGTGCGCCTCCGTTGCTTGACGAGCCAAGGCAATACCTTCTGAACGAAAGACCCGACGCTGATATGAATCTCAGTCTCACCTCTTCGGTCATCCCACCTTCTGCCACCGAAAACAGTTATCTTTCTCGCCAGCCGTCATCGGTACATGGTGCTGGCAAGCCGCCCATTTTTTCCTCTTCCCTTTCCCGCTCTGGCTTTTGCGCGTTACGCTTGCCAGCCCACCGATTCTTTTCCAAGCAGCCTGTGTGAGTAAGACGTCGTCCACTGCGCCTTACTGAACCTTCTCCCGGGTATTCCTCCTGAATACGCTACGGGTGATGGACGACGGCGCGGGGATTGAGCTGACGCTGGCTTGCGCTCTCCATCCCTGGCCTCCTCCGTCCTTCCCCAGTTGAGCTTCTCTTCCAGCTGAACGGATTGACGAGCAGTGGGGTAAAGGCGTCGCTGCAGAGTCGCGTTGTTAATGCGATAGTTTGGTTCCAGCAATTACCACACGAGCCATCGGCTGCTTTATATACCCCCCAGAAGTCGACATACCCCTGAATACGAGAGAGGCTTCTGGAGCATGAGGCAGGTGCGGGGGAAGGCGGTTACATGTTCTCTTCCACCTCAGGAGCCCGGGGGAGGGGGAGGGGGGATCTCTCAAGCCCCTTTCCGGGCCTCCGAGACGAAGCTTCTGCTCGCAGCCAACACCATCCGCATACGGCTTTGATGCATTGATTTCCATCGCGTGCCTCTGTCTTGGATCTGCATTGCTTGATCAAGAAGATCGTTTTTGCCCAGGTGGCTTGCGATATCTCCCTCCGATTCCATGACGACCTTGCAATGCTGAAGCTGACGACCCTCTCCCAAGGTAGGGATTTGCGCGGTTGCCGACTTTCAAAACACCCGTGTGCGCTCAAGATACTCTCATCTTCCATCGGATTCGTTGACGTGTGGCGGACCCCGAGATGGGTGCGGCTTTTTGTCAGGTTCGCCGAAGCCTTGTCAGACTTCAGACCTTCCAGGTTGCTCAGGGTCGATTGGCATATCATAATCCGCTTCCTTGCTCCAACATCATTATGACGCTTGTCAGCAAATGGGTTGTAGGCGGAGGGGATGGTAGCATAGCCGTCTCTATTGTTGGAGCTACTGGATCCTGGAACCCTCTCAAGGTAGACCCCGTAAACAGCGCATGTATACCCGGGGCTTCTCCCCAATGTCATCTCCGAACTTGAAGTTACCGACCGCCCGGCAAACGGGACATCCCCAGGCCCGGGGCGTGCTGCGCCTATCCTTGGATTCGCCCAATCAGTCTTCAAGCCCCCATCAACCTCGCCGGCCAGGACGCCGAGCCGCGTGCGTCCAGTGGGCCAGGAGTCGGCTATTGTCACCAGTCACATCACACAGCAAGCGGTAGGGAGCATGAGAAAAAGTGTCTTGAAGTCTACAAAGAAAAGCTAGGAAAAACTGCTAGATATACCTCTGAGGGGTGCTGGATCACGTGGTAGGCACGTGACCTGGGGTGGCTGATGGACTCGGTGGTTGACCCTGTTGTGACAGCTATGGCTTTTCGAATAGAATCGCAAACTCGGCTGGGGCCGCTCCACGGGACATCATCTTGCTGTCGTGTTCTGTTCCGTTTGTCGGTTCCTCCAGTGGTGGTGATATCTGTGGAAAACGAGCCGCACGGTATTGGTTAGTGACCTGTGGGCCCTGTTGGCGGGACGGCCCGGGGCAACTGCGATAGGTCGCATCTGACCGATGAAAGGTGGCGTCCGTGCGTCAGCAGAGCCGCAATGCAGGTGCTGGGCTAGCCCCTGTCGGATCGCAAGCTCGCTAACCAACTTGGTTGGAATGAACCCCACCTTCCTAGGTGTCTTTACACTGTACACACTGTAAACTTCCCAGTTGGTCCAAGACTCCACGCCCCGGTGTGAAGGCAGCATTCGCGTATCACCGCCTGCCCCAAAGTGACGTCAGCGTTAGTGACATCAAGCTCCAAGCTTCGTTTGCCCCCAGCTTGCTTTCTTCCCTCCTCAAGCACCACCCTGAAGGACAACAATCTCTGATCGAAAGACAGCTCTGGTTGCATCCACAAACGAAAGCCGCTCTTATCTGAGCCATCAATCAACCGGATACGACCGGAGGACGCACCCCCTCAGCCACCATGCAAATTCGCAGCGCGTCAATCTCCGCCTCGATCCTCGCCGCCGTGTCGGCCGACCACGACGCCGCCGCCAAACGTCGAACCCTTCGTGCTAAGCTTCTCCGTGCATTTACTTGCTTCTTCTCGTTCTTCAGCCTTCCCCTCTCACGCTACCGCTCCGCCGACTTCCTCGAGCTCCGGCACGACGTCTGGCGCCTCGACGAGGACGAGTACACCGCATCCTTCCACCTTGCCGACGTTGGACCCAAGGGCAAGGGCCGCGAGTCGGACCTCAAGCCCGTCGGCGACCTGGGATACAGCGGCTCCACCTTCTTCACGACCGCCGACGGCAAGTTCCTCGTCAAGTCGCTGCCCCGCCGCTTCGAGCATGAGTTCTTTACTCGCGACCTATTCGACGCCTACGTCGCGCACATGAAAACTCACCCTCACAGCCTGCTCGTCCGCATCACTGACATGGTCTACGCTCCACTCGCCACCCTCGGCGGCATCTTTGGCGTGGCGCCGACGCACCACATCATCATGGAGAATCTTCTTTACGGTAAGGGAGGGGACGGCGAGGGCGGTGGAGCCGCGGCGCGCTGGGAGACTTACGACCTCAAGCCGAACGACTATTTCTTCCCGGAGAGGGACATCGCCGACGGCAAGCTGGCGCCTGAGAGCGTCAAGGAAAGGCTCATCGATGAGTTCCCCGATAAGATCCGCGTCACAGACGCCCAGAGGCGGGAGCTGCTCGAGCTCCTCGCCGCCGACACGGAGCTTCTCGCCGGGAACAACGCCGTGGACTACTCGCTCTTCCTCGTCCGCTACCCGGGCCCCAACGCCGTCGATGAGTCACGCGAAGACGGCGGCGTCCCGTCGGTGCAGTCCGACGCGCACCCCTGGCGGGCCGGCATGGTCGACGCCGACGGCACCTGGGTCTACCGCGTCGTCGTGCTCGACTTCTTCTGGGCCAAGCACAAGTTCCGCGCCAAGGCCATGACCGGCCTCGTCAACTCGTACAACGTCTTCGCCGGTCACGGGCCCATGAGCATCACCGCCGACCCCGCCGAGTACCGGGAGAGGTTCCTCAACATGGTGCGAGACATTGTGGTTGGAGTCTGAGGGTGAATTCGGCGTGCGTGTGGCAATTTTCCTTTGGTTTTCTCTCTTCCTTGTACCTGCCATTCTCTCGGACAGCAACGGGCAGGCGTGGCGTTTGGAGTCTGAGAATATATATTATATCCCTTCGACGCCTGAGAGGCTATTGGTATGGGTCATTGTATCTTCATTACTCAGTCGTCTTCGAGTTTAACCTGCTGGCGAGCCAGGAGTTTTAATTCCCACATCTGGCAGTTACTACCCGAAACAAAGTGATGATATTCCCTTGGCCTGAGCCAGACTTTCGCAATGCGCTGCTCCAGCCCAAGGATTCTACTTTCCTCCAGGCAGCAGCCAGGATGACACTGTCTTTTGGTGCTGGGGTAGGTGGTGTCCGGTGAAGACCCTTCCTAGTCCCAAACAGCTGTCTCTCAACCATGATCTGACTGACTGACAGCAAGTCAGCATCCCTCAGGTACTTGAAAATGGTCTTACCACACTGTCAGATATGCACCTTCCCTGCTCTCCCACAATGGAGCTTTTCATTGGCGCGATTCCCATACCAAAAGCCCCAGCTGCCCTCGCTCCTTTCAGAACTGCTGCACAAACACAACCATGTTTTTCAGGCATGTACTCCCGGCCCAACTGATCTTGCCAGCCATGAGACATGAGCAAGGCAACAGCTGCAGCCTGCCTGACAAAGGGCTTTCACCAGGAGTGATGTATGCTCCCGCTGTTTTGAGACTGGGCCAGGGTTGATTGGCACCCGCCCTTTTTGGGTGGCACTGGTGCAGTTGCCATAGCACCTGTCCCTTTCAGCTACCTAGGTACCCTCTGGTGCCAACACCCCAAGTACCTAGCTAGGTGCCAGGTACTAAACACCATGGCACCTGCCCTCACGATGCTGCCAAGTTCCCGGTCTGCAGCTATTACTAGGCGGCACCCGCCCATTAGGATTGATACCTTCCTTCCACATACCTGTTTAACTTAGGTCTTTCAGCCCTAGTTGATTCTTCCTTCCTTCTACCTACCTAGGAAATTTCCTAGCCTAGGTTTACCCTTCTCATCCTACTTCGTCTCTCAACCTCTTCCTCAACACCAACCTAGAACCTCTCTCGCTACCCAACCTCGATCACCACGGCCCTCTTTGCATACAACAATCTCTTTCTGCCTCGTCTGCTGAGGTGTTGCAAGGTTCCAGATCGAGGTCCGTCTCTCTTTCAACCGTCAGCCCCGCCTTCCCTCAGTCTCTGGCGACAACAACCACAACCTTCCCTCGCCGGCCACCTTCAACGTCCACCTCGTAGTCTCTCGCAAAGAGTGATTCCCACCACACCAGACCGCGACAACGGCCCAGCGGGATATCCTCTTCGCTCTATCCAGGACATGCAAGAGACACCACCGAGATCGACGCACGCTAAAAACGTCAGGTGTCCTGCCACGGCAATCTGCAAACCCGTACTCAGAGACTGGCGAGCATCGTTGCGATAGCCTCAATTTTCGGGGTCATCGATTCAACAAAACACACAACTGGGTACGTCGCACTCTCATTTTCTTCATCCTTCTGTTGCCAATCCTCGCGTCCGCAACACCAATCTCTTTACCATTCGGTTGCGGCTCGGGGAATATCCTTCTGCCGTCAGCGAGGTTGCTTCCGCCGCGAAGAAGTTTTTTAAGCTGCTGCCTTCCTGCCCTCATCCACCCGTCAACCTGCCCTCTGCTCTCTGCAGCCTCGTGCTCCTTCCAAACTTCAGGATCCGTTGGGAGGAAATTGCAATGAGCCATTCCTTCTAGTCTTTTTCTTGCAATCGAAGTTCTCATCACCTTCCTATTCTTCCCCGGAGGTGCCTCTTTTTACCTTTCTACTCTTCTTGGACCTCGCTGGACAATAACTTCCCCCAACATCTTCATTTCCCAACCCCAGTCTCTCTGGCAATTTGGAGTGATTCTTCCCTTTGGCCACATCGCAGTTCCTGGACCACATTCTCTGAAGCTTCGCCTCAACTCTGTCCTATCTTGGACTCAGTTTCATCCCCCCGACTCTCTCTCTGTCTGCAGTCAACTTTTAGCTAACGTTCATCACCACATCCAGCGTCCGCCCAGGAAGCTTCTTTCCAGCATCTGCCCCCAACGCTGACATCCACTCTTTTGTGCTCTGTTTCCCAATCTTTCCGTACCAGCGATTCATGATGGCCTCACACACCTACCCTGGTTTTTTTCCTGGGGCTGCTGAGAAGCGGCAAGACGACGACGGCTCTGTCAATTATGCAACCACCGACGACGGGTGGACTCACGACGAAGAAAGCAACGCCGGCGAGCGCCCTGCAGCGCCTGCCAATATATCTCCTGTGTCAGCTTCTTCAGTTCTCATCGACTTCTCGGACGCAGGAGATGCCAGCCACTCTGAACGCAACTTGGGGGATAATACCCTTGATAACCACGCTTCAGACCGAGATCTCCTCGACAGACCCGAGATGGCCTTGAGTCCAGGCCCGTCGCTCGATGCTCACAATTACTCAAGCCTGAACCCGGAGTCTCCCCCATTCTCTCCTTCCAGGTGGGTTCCTTCACCAAAACACACTGTGCTTGAAGCTCCAAGTACTGACATTGCCACAGAGATACCAATCATCGGTCTCACAACACTCATTCTAGCACGTCCTCATACGCAGATGCGCGTCAGAGCCTCGACTCCAGCGACGATGAGATCGCTTCCTTCAAGGCTCGTATCAAGGATCTCGAGAACGGTCACGAGACCCTCAAGCGGTCCAATGACAATCTCGACACCGTCAACGAGATGATGAAGCATCAGTTGGAAGAGCACGAAAGCCACATTGAGAAACTGAAAGGCCAGCTTGCCGAGTCGGAGCATCTCAGAACCCGCGCACAGAAGACCGCAGTCGACTTCAGCGAGAAGAACGAGAGGCTCACCTTGAGCCTTGACGAACTGAAGAGAGACCGAGAAGAGTTCGAGCCTCAGATCGCCGAGTACAAGAACAAGCTTGCAGGTGCACTCAGCAGCAATCGGCCGTTGCATGATTCTTTGAATGACATGCAGAGTCGTCTTCTCAATACGGTGCATCACATCAAAGAGATCGAGGCGTTTGCTCGTTCCTTCCTAACCGATCATCCCGAACACACAGGTGCCTTTGCATCTGTCGGTCTCGTCCCTCCCGGAGAAGGTCAGCAGTACGACTCTTCCGGTCATATTGAAGCCGAAGCATTGATCTCCTTCGACGAGCCCATATTGGACTTGCCGACTCCTCCGTCCCAGGATGCGATACCACCCGAGAGCGAGACCCCTGCACACAAAGACTGCTCATCCCTACAGACGCCTCAGGTTCCGGTCAACTATCTCGATGATGATGTGCCCGTTCAACATGATGCCATCAATCAACCTCTCATGGACGCACAGAGTGACATGTCCAACCCAAGCAGTGCTGTTACAGCTCCTGCCGGTCTCAGCTGGACACCCGCATCCGCTTGCCTCTACGAGTCCGAGTTCGATAAGGAACGGGCTATTCGAAGTCACCAGGGACCTCGTCCAGTTGGACGTGTTCCCGGTATGTTCATTCACGGCATTCGGTTTGTCCGACAGCACACAGAGCAGAAGCTGACGAGAGAAGATGATATTCCAGACGTTGCCTCTCGCCATGTCATCATGTCAGACCTCCCTGATGAGGTCCATGTCCAGCGAGTCCTGGAACATGTCCGAGGCGGCCGAGTCCTCAAAGCCCAGTTGCTTACGGTAAAACACGACGGCGGCTGCAGAAATATGGCGTATATCGAGTTCGCCGATGCAGGAGACGCAATCGAGTTCTTTCGCTTCACTAGACGTCGCGAATTTGGTTTCTTCGTCAATGATCGTGCCGTTCGAGCACACGTTGAGCTTCCAGGCACCGACTCTTACCCTCTAAGCGATGGCCTCCAACACAAGCTAAGTGAGGGTTGCACTCGTTGTTTGTCTGTCACTGATTTCCCGGTTGTACATCTCCACGCCGTTCTGAATTTCGCAGGACTGTCCCGTAACTACGCCGATGTCGTCACGCATTTTGCCCTCTGCGAAGATGGACGCTTCGAAATCTCTTTTGCCGACATCAAGACGGCAATCACTGTCCGCGACTGTATCCTGAGATCCAAGTTCTACGGAGGAGATCGACGCGCTGAGGGAGTGCTGTTTCGATCGGACCCTTGCGATGCTCCTCTTGACGGCCTTCAAGTCCCGTTTCTCCCGATTGAGTCGACTTCGGACGTTTCCATCCTTGATCCCGAACACGCTCGCCGTTTTATGACGGATGAGGAACGAGTGCTCGACAGCGAGAGACTGTTGGAGGAAATTGCTGCCGCAGCCGATCCGGACGACCCTGACACTTTCCACCCACAAGATCAAAGGAAGAACATCATCTGGGAGAAATCCGTGATCTGGGATGACATCCCGATTTACATGGCTTACGAACCCGGTCAACGTCGACAGGTTCCCCACCAGCGAGACCCCGCGTCCGGTGCTGTGCGACACCAGTATCACGGCGGCTGGACCATGTCTCTCGATGAATCGCGTAAGATGTGGCTTCACTACAACCACGACAGCCCTCACCCCTGGACACAACAGACCGCGGACCTCTGGTACGCCGCCACAGGCGACATTGATATTCGGAAGGTGAAACTTTACCTACAGAGCAAACAAGCAGCCGCAAATGAAGATAACGAAAGGTTGACTGACACTTGTGACGACAGAAGCCGGTCGTCCAGAAGCAGATCTTCGTCGACGACGGCGGTCTCGACGGAGATGCCGACCAAGCAATGAGCAATGTTGATCACGGCTACCAGGCCCACGATGAGCGGTCCTCGACTCGGACTTCCATGTCCGCGGCTCCCTTATTCTCCCACGTCTCGAGAAACTCCGCATCGTTTGCAAACCCATCGAAGGATGTACCCACGGGCGGTTACATCAACCACATCGACTGTAACCCTGGAACGCCCGTCTCCTCGCTCCAGGAGCACGACCTCTTGACCGACAGAGCCCCTGCGTCTACTTCAATCGTTCCCCCGCACCTTTGGGGAGGAAAGCGTGGCCCTGGGTCTTGCTTTGGCTCTACTACGGCCTCGGCAGTTGGCCGGGAAGTTGGCATACATGGCATCACCAAGCCAGGCTTCAACAAACTGGCTGCCAAAATTGCCAAGGACAAGGGGCAGGTTGCCAGCAAGGCACCCAAGGAGCAGAAGCCTTTTTGGTGAGGTCTTTTCAGATAGACGGAACTGGTAATTGCAACATGCTCGCGGTGGAACAGGTTGGGCTTCGGCTTTCTCGCAGATGCTGTCATCAACGGCAGCTCACTAGTATATCGGTGGATATCGTTCTTGACTTGGCGATGGTGTGGAAAGCAATGGGACTTTTTCCAGCGAAGGCATGATTAGGAAAAGAAAATTAGACAGCGCAACACGCAAAACCTCGACATAGTCTCACGTGAGCGAGAAGACTCTGATGCAATTCGTGACACGCTGTGATTTTACTGTTTTGGGAAGCGGCCGGTGCTGCGAGCTATCTCTGTTGGTGGTGATCTCCAGATGCGCCCTTTGCAAGGACTCCCGGTAGCGACCGACGCGTAGGTGAGGGTCTCCTCCGACCCTTCACGAGCGTCGGTGCAAGGACCGCCAGACGTCCCACATGGTAACCAGTCTTCTGCACAAGGGTTCTCAGAAAATAAACAAATCGCTATCATTACACGTAAACCATCAAAGCCAGGACCGTCCCGTCACCAGGAGAGCGACGGCCGCCTCGGCGGGTGCTCGTCCGTGACGAGGAGCACATCGTCCTCGTCCACCTCCTCAACCTTGCACTTGACCTCTCCGTCCGCGTCTCCGCCATCCTCCACGGCGGCAAACGCCCCCGACACGGAGGGGCACTTCCTGCGGCGCGCCCGCGGCGGGGAGGACGCGGCGAACCCGTCAAAGGCGGGGTCCCAGGGTGCCTCGCCCGTGACGGCGGCGGCGGCGGCGGCGGCCCTCCGGTGGCGCGAGGGCGACACGGGGCCCAGGGCGACGGGGTTCGTCAGGAGGAAGGCGCCGACGAGGGACTCTGGTATGTTGCGCTCGGGCTCCCATGTGGGGTTCTGGCCCGGGGGCCAGTCGCCGCGCCAGCGGACGGCGAAGTAGCGCGCGGGATGGCCGAGGACGTGGCGGATCTGGAGGCCTTCTAGGCGGAGGACCTCGAAGACGTTGGTTCCTTGCAGGGATTGGGATCGTGGTGGGGGTTGCGCTTTTGTTGCTGTTGTTGTTGTGGTGGGGGATGGTGTTTTGCGGCGTCTTGGGGGTTGTTTTGGGGGGGGTTGGGGTTGGTTATTGGGATGAGGATGATGTTGTGTGGACTGCGCGGGCTGCGGTTGTGGGGAGACGCTCGGGGCCTTGGGGACCGCGATGGCTGTGCTCCGCAGGGTGGTGGTGGTGGTGCTCTGGGGGAGCGGGACGAAGCCGAAACCCCACCGCTTGACGCTCGGGGGCGCCGGGGGGTTGTAGTTGTGGTTGGAGTTGGAGCCGTTCATCGCTGGCGGTGCTGTAGCTGGCGGGCGCGGATTCGGGTTAGATGCTTTCGGCGTCGGTGTCTGTGTGTGTGGTATGTGGGGTGGTGGTGGTGACTGTGATGGTGGGTCCCTTACTGAGAGGAGAGATCGTCTCGGCGGCTGGATCGCGGAGGCGGTCCGCGACGCAGACGGGGTCGAGGTCTGCGTGGCTGAGGCCTGCGGCAGCGAGGGTAAGAAGGCGGAGCCTGGGATGAGGTGCGCCTCCTGCGTCGTCGTTGTTGTGTGCGATGGCTGCGGCAGCGGGGGGAGCGCCGGGGAGCTTGTAGAGCGTCGGGACGAGTCGAGGAAGGGCGTGCTGCGGCCGCTGTCTGTCTCGAGCGCCGGGGGAAGCCTCACGATGGACGGCGGGGCTGGTGACGTTGTCCTCTGCTTCTTTGCCGGTGGATGCGGTGCCAGGCCGTCCGGGACAGGGGCGCCGTCGCTCTCTTCTCCTGAATCGTACGAGTCCTCCACCTGCTCCTGCTCCTGCTCCTGCTCCTGCTCGCCGTTGAGCTGTCGAAAGATGGCCTCCTCCTCGTTTGTATCGTCCGTGTCGGCCTCCGCGTCGTCCAACTCCCCGAACGCCTCCAGCAGCGCCTTGGGCGGCGCGGACAGCGAGGGCGCGTTCTTCCTCGGTCGGACGGGCCGTCTCCTCTTCCCGCCCGCCTCCTCCCCGTCCCTCGACAGCCCGTCGTCGTCGTCGTGCGTCCGTTTCCTCTTGCCGCCCTCCCAGCCGTCGCTCTCCAGCGGCGCCTCAGTGGTGTCCCGCCGCGCGAGGAAGCCGTTCCGCAGGGCGAAGCCGCCCCTCTCGGCCTCGGCGACGAGGCGCAGGTTCTCCTCCTCCTCGACCCGGCGCTCCTCCTCGTCCCGCTCGGCGGCGCGAGCGGTGCACCACTCCTCGTACGCCAGCGGGGAGACGTACTCGTGCACGCGCTCGGCGTCGACGACGAGCCGCGCCGCGGGGAGGTCGGTCCACCCGACGGCGTACTGCAGGCGCTTCTTCCCGTCACGGGAGAGGTCGGGCGGGACGAAGAACTCGTCGCGGATGTAAGCCGTCGTGTCGCGCGGGGGGATGAGGGTGACGGGCCGGAGGCGGGGACCGGTGCCCGGACGGTAGGCGCGGCGGGACGCGATGTCGTCGAGGACCACGGCGAGGTGCTTTTCTGGACAATGCTTCGCGGTGTGGCTTGCGGCGGTGTCTGTCGGGGCGTCGTCGCTGGAGGCCCTGGGGAACCAGACGCGCTTCGGGTGTCGCGACATGGTCACCTGCCCGGGGGGCGAGACCAAGCCACGGCTGGAGGTGGTCGAGCTTGCTGTGGGAGTTCTCGAGGGATGTTTTGGGTTTTTTCGAGGTAAGGTTTGTGGAAGTTCGGCTCGTTCGAGGTCGAAGGGGAGAGGGTGGTCGTGTGAGGCGTGGTCGGTGGAGGGTGGGTGCCTGTTGGAGGGAGAGCGTGGTGACGACTCGTCAACGCCGAGGGCTGCCGCTGTCAGAAAAAAGCATGAGCAGGATGGCTGAATCATCTCTGGGGATGTTAGACTTTTTCCTTACCTAGATTCAGGGGGCGGCGTTGTGCGACGAGGCATAGTTCATGTGGTCGAGGTTCTGCTTTGTTGGGCGGAGGAGAAAGCCTAACCAACGATGTTCGATTAGCCTTTTCCCGCCGCGCTCTGGTCACATTACAACGACGGTAGAAGGCAGGTACGACTATTAAAGAATCAAAAGTAGATTTTAATAAATAAAATAGCAGAAAACCAAATAACTAATAGTTACACCAAATTATTTACCTTTTCTCATAAAGTATGTAGATAATAAGGCTCTAAGATAAATCACTAAATATAAATCTCTTTCTATACATACTTTTACTTTAAAGAAGTACCCCTATGTATTCGGTAATTTGTTAATCCGACCCTGTCGCGCCACAGAGTCCCCGGCGCTTCGCGTCCCTTGCCGATGGGGTGGTGGTGCGGTGCGGTCCGTGCACAAGCTGCGTCCTGCGGCTGCTGGGGCGCTGCGGCGGCTGCAAAGGCGTCAAATCTTTGTGGACCGAGCTTGGGCTCATCGAAAGCTCTCGAGCAGCTTCATCCCACTTCCATTCCCCACGACCTGTGTCCCTCCCCTCCCCTCAAGCAGCCATCCAACTTCCGCAACGCCTCTCTCGACGACAAACCGTTTCATCGAACACATCGATCACACCTCCGTTGCGAACATGCTGACTCCCACGAGCACCTTTGCTCTCCGCATGGCCGGCCAGGGCGCCGCCCGCGCCTCGATGGCCTCCTCCTTCGCCCGCACAGCGACCTGCCCGTACTCGACCGCCGCGACGAAGACCTCCTCCCCCTCCCGCCCGATCGGCCTCGCGCCCTCGTCCCCGCTCGCCCGCGCCGGCGCCGTCTTCTCCCCCTCGCCTTCGTCCTCGATGATCGCCCGCGTCGTCTGCCAGCCCTGCGCCCAGCGCCGCACCAACGCAACCGCCGCCTCCTCCTCTGCTGCCGCCTCGTCGCAAAAGAAGACTGCTGCTACTGCTGCTGCTGCTGCTGCTGCTGCTGCTCAGGGAGACAAGCTCGACTGGAACACCTTCTTCGCGCTGCGCAAGTCCCGGCGCAGGTGGCAGCTCGGCTTCAGCGTCGTGACGTTCGGCGCGTCGTTCGTCGGCGGCGCCGGCGTGCTCGCCACGGGCCTCGCGGACCCCCTCGTGTCGCAGGTGCCGCTGGACCCGTTCATCACCCTGGGCCTGATGACCTTCAGCTTCGGCGCCCTGGGCTGGCTCGCCGGCCCGAGCGTGGGGTCGCTCGTGTTCTACACGCTGAACAAGAGGTGGAAGAACCAGATGACGGTGGTGAGTGACCCGGTCTCCTGCGGCCGCTGCATGTGGCCTGATATTCCCTTTCAATGGTGCGGTTTACTAATGGTTTTTAATTTTCCCCTGCTGCAGAAGGAGAAGGAGTTCTTCGCCCGCATCAAGAAGAACCGCGTCGACCCCTCCGTGTCTTCCGTCGGTAACCCTGGTACGTGCTGGCCACCGTTTTCCCATCCTCACGCTTTGCGAATCCTGTTCTCTGAACTAACCACCGCGCCAGTCCCCGACTTTTACGGCGAGAAGATCTCCAGTGTCGCCGGCTACCGTCAATGGCTCAAGGACCAGAGGGCCTTCAACAGGAAGCGCCTGAGCTTCGCGTAAATCAACCACCCATCGCTTCGCATTTCATGGCTCGACAGCACACACCCGCAGGGTTTCATCTTTTTTCACTTTCTCTTTTTCTTTCGGCAAGGTTAATCATCGGGGTCTTTGGCTACTGGGGCGTAGGCCGCCCTCCTCTCTCTGTAGCATTAGGAAGGTTATGCGCGGGAGGAAACGGAAAAAAAGTATGTATCACGATGACAGAAGAGGGTTCACTTGCCAGAACAAATCCAGCTTCATCAAAAAGACATAACGTCGTCGGGGTGGGAGTTTCCCTCCCTTCTATCCTGCTCACGTGAACGGCAGCGTCGGATCGACCTCGTCCTTCCACGCCCTCATGCCCCCCTTGATGTCGCCAACGAACCGCCTGCCGCCGCCATCCAGCCCCAGGTCCTTGAGCCGCCTCGCCGCGAGCTGCGAGTCGTTGCCAACCCTGCAGACGACGTAGATGGGCGCGTCGTCCGGCAGGTCTGCGGGGATCCATTCGGGCCGCGGCGGAGGCTGCGTCCCGTCGCCCGGCGCCTGGGTCTGCTTCATGAAGGTCGAGATGGGCACGCTAACGGCGCCGTCTATGCTGCAGATGTCAAAGTTCTCCCGCTCCCTGACGTCCAGGAGGAGGTGTCTCGCGCCCGCGGCGGCGGCGTGGTACTCAGACGCCGTCCTGCGCTCCTCCTCCGCAAGGACGCTGACGAGCGCGGCGACGCCGCAGAAGGAGACGTAGTCTAGCGAGCCGGACCGCAGCGTCTCGAGGGACAGGGTCGACTCGGCCGAGCAGGCGAAACAGTCCTTCCTCCGCCCGCGCATGCGCACGGACCTGAAGGGCCCCGACGGCGCGGCCCCGGAGAATATGAGTAGCGACGGGGCGATGACCTCCTTTTTCGGTAGGTCGGGGTCGACGGCCCCCGCGGCCACGAGCTTGATGGCCTCGAGGGCCTGCAGGACGCCCATGACGCCGACGACGGGGCCCAGGATCCCGCCCTCGCCGCAGCTGACGACGCTATCGGGCGGCGGCGGCCTGGGGAACACGCAGCGGTAGCAAGGGCCGCCGTCGGGGTCGCCCCGGGGCGAGGCAGGGGAGTTGAGGACGATGAGCTGTCCGTCGGTGCGGAAGGCCGAGGCGGAGACGAGGGGCTTGCGGAGGAGGACGCAGATGTCCGAGATGAGGTAGCGCGAGGTCGGGTGGTCGGTGCAGTCGAGGACGATGTCGTACTGCGAGACGATGGCCTCTGCGTTCTGGGGCGTCAAGTGCGTCTCGTGGGCGCGGTAGGTTACCGTCGGGTTCAGCCTGGGATGTTTCCTTTTAGCACTGCGGTAAGGAGTGGTGGGTGGAGAGAGAGAGGGAGGAGGGAGCTACGCTTTCAAGAAGGTGATGGCGCTCTGGACTTTGGAGATGCCGACTCGGTCGGTCGAGTGCGCGACCTGCCGGTGCAGGTTGGACACCTCGACGACGTCCCCGTCGACGAGACCGATGGTCCCGGCCCCTGCTCCGGCGATGTAAGCCGCTGCGGGGCACCCCAGGCCCCCGGCGCCGACGAGGAGGATCTTGGATTTTTTAAGGCGCAACTGCCCTGTGTGTCATCAGCACATTTGAACAAACAAGTTTTCATCTTTCTTCTGTTTTGGGTGGGGATGTTTGATTCTCCTCACCTTTCACTCCTACTGCCGGGATGATGAGCTGTCGCCCATACCTCTCATACTCGTTCGCCTGCAGGGGCCATTTCCAGGGCGTGGCCGAGTCACGAGCTGCCTCCTCATTCTCCGCCGTCGCGAGCTGCTCTTTCAGGTTCTGCAGCTCCTTCTCTGCTTCGGCGACCTGTCGCCTGAGGTCTTCGAGTCTGCCCATTCTTGTTTCCTCCTCTCGTCGTTGCGAGCGTTGGTGCTTGTGCTGGGATGAGTAAGGCAGACCAGCTGTAGGTTTTTGTGCATTCCTAGGTACGTACCTCCGACCATGAACATGTCGGAGGTACCGCAGCCGATACGCCGATCCCACGAACTGATTGACCCACTTATCCACGGCGCCCCCACCATGAAGTTTTGAAGCTCTCGGCACTGCGCAGGTGTAACTTCAAACTCCTCGACCGCGCATCACCACCCTCGAACCGCACCCGTCGAACCTCGAGTACGCACGACCAACGATCCCGGTCCAGGCAATCGAACAGAATCATCCAAAAATGGTACGAATCTCAACTTCCGCCTCTTCTCTCTCTGCAGTGCCCCCCATGCTAACCACCAAACCCCAAAAATAGGCGCCCGTCGCACCGACCTCGACCCTCTCCGCGCGCGAGCGGCGCATGGCCCGCATCCGCGGCGACATCCACCCCCTCGCGCCGCACAAAACGCACCGCGCCGACGCCCGCGTCGACGACGGCTTCCTGAGCAACAAGAAGGACAAGCGCACCGTAAAGCACAGCACCTTCGTCAGCAAGATCCAGAAGGCCAACGCCAAGCCCTTCAAGCGCCGCCGCCCCGGCAAGAAGCTCGTCGCCACCATGGAGTCCCTCGCCGACGCCCTTCCCGACATCGACGACGACAACGACGGAAACGGCCGTAGCACCCTCGACCAGCTCCGCGAGGGCAAGGTCCGCCACAAGAGCCTCAAGAGCAGGCCCGGCGCGCTGAAGCGCAAGGAGAGGGTCGTCCGGGGCGAGATGCAGCGTTTCGGTGCCAGCATGGCCGCGCTGGCGGCTGTCCCCGCCGCTGATGGTGCTTCTGCTGCTGCTGCTGTGCCGGCCGCCGACGAGGATAATGTCGCCATGGCCGGGGGCGAGGAGGCTGCAGCAGCCGTGCCGAGCGCCACGTCGAACCGCTGGGCCGCCCTGCGGAGGCATATCTCCAGCACCATGGAGCAGAACCCCGCGTTCATCTAAGGGTCGGCCAGGCTTTCAGTTCGAAGACGCGGTGATCCTTATCCCGTGCTCTTCACCGGCACTGGTCAGAAGCGCGGCCACATAGGTCGCCCATTCTCTCAAACCCGACTTTTCTGCTCGGACGACCCCGAGTGAAGGGGCTGATAACGTGCGTCCTGGCATCATTCCAGAGCAGCACGCTGCCTGCTTGGAAGGGCGGATCCTCTTGGGCACGCGGCCAGAACAAAGCGAATAATTACAGATACGAACCACAAACCAACGAGATACCCAAACATACAGAGCCGCGAATGGACGCATCACCCGAACAGGTCAAAGGAGTGGCAGGAAGAGCCTCGGGACAGTTGGATGCGGGTTGGCAGATCGGCTAGAAGCGGCGGTGTCGGCGCACGAAGTTTTCGAGGCTCCAGCACGAGCTCCGAAGCCACGCGAAGAGGGGGCAAGTTGAACGCAAAGAAGAACTGGTTCCGAGTCTCGACGGCTGGGCGAGGCCTCGTGATTTTCTCATCATCCCTTTGCGCGTCGTGGCGCGTATCTCGGCGAGCCTTGGGGGTTTACTGCATCGGAACCAGTGAGGGGGCAAATGGTCTCTGACACGGTGATGCTAACCGGCAAAGCCCGGGGTCGTTGTCCTGTGCATTAGGTAACACACGCTTTGACCGCGTTTTCTCCGCTGACGACGGCTTAAATCCAACCTGCCCCGACAGTTTTGATTTCGACGCGATGAAATAGAGCAAATACTCCCACAATCAATCGTGTTTTTTCTCTCTCCCAGTTAGGCGCTTCTGATTTCCTGATTTCTTTTTTTTTTTCCTTTCATTCAAACAATCGTTCTGTTGAAGCGAGTGACAAGAAAAGTACCAACCAACCAACCAACCACACAAGGCCCCCCTTCGCCGCCAATAAGCACATAGTCAAGCCGAACAGCTACGACGACCCCCGGGCGCAGGAAAGTTCTCTCTGGGTCACTCTCCTCCACGTCGGATGAGGTGAAAATTTTATTCAAGCTTCGATCTAGGCGGCCTTGGCACGGGCCTCGGCCTCGGCGGCGGTCTCGATCTCGCCCTCGGGGACCGGGAAGTCGGCGGGCAGGCGTCCGCCCTTGGAGCACTGGCTGGCGTTGCGTCTGCAAAAAGGGATCGCCGGAGCAAAAGGTCAGCACACTGGGCCCCCCTTCCGCAATTATGGGACGCGCACACTCGTCCCTCGGTTTTTTTTTTTTTTTTTTTTCCCTCGGCAAGAGACCAAGAAAAAGGGGACAGGGGTGTGAGTAAACAGGGAGGAAGGGAGAAGGGGACAAACTGACTGAAGGTAGCTCCCGCAGTAGATGGCGCCGGGGCGGCCGGGGGTGCAGTAGAAGCAGAAGCAGCAGTTCAGGTCGCCGGCGGGCAGGCCGCATGCCCCCGGGTAGATGGGGTACTGGCGCTTCGTGAGCTGGGACGTGGCGGCGTCGCTGGTCGCGAGGTCCGACGCGGGGAGGGCGGTGGCGGTCCTGTTTTTCCGAGGCTGGTGGATAGGTACGCGCCGTGTTCTCATACGAAGTTGTGTCTTTGTGTTTGCGTGGTTCTCTCCTTTGATCGGGGGTGGGGGACTGCCCTCGGACGAAGCCTGAAGGAAGGGGGGAGGTTGGGAGAGGGGGGAGGGGAAGGGGACTCTTAACTGACCAGGCGAGGGCTGAGAGGGCGAGACCGAGGGCGAACTTCATGGTTGCTGAGGTTTTGTTTGTGGGCGCGAAGAGTGGCTTCGAGTTGCTTCTTGAGAGAGATGGATGAGAAAGTGATGGATGAAGAGTCTGCTTTGGAATCTGCTTCCTCCCGTCTCTGAACCAGCGACGACACGCCCCCTTTTATACCTCGTCGAGGGCGGAAGGACTGACTGACCTACAAGCCGTCTCTGTTCCGTCTCTACAAGAAACCTCTCGAAGATGGGCAGCGTGGCGATAAACAGTGTGGCTCTCGTCGTCGGCACCCGCAGTATTGCTGCAAGACTTCATCCATCGAACCATCTAGGAAATTCCAACTCCGAGGTCGACGATGATCCAGAGTCTCTCTCTCTCTCTCTCTCTCTGTCTGTCTTCCTTGGCGCCAGCCTGAACGGGAAAGTCGGGCGGATAACGTTCTGAGTGGTCGAAGCAGAGCGTGTGCGCAACTCCCACGATGGTGCGCTTGCCTTCTTCATTGGACTTCGGGTGGTTTTTCCAACGCCAAGGCCAGAGATGTTCGAAACCACCTAGGTTCGGCCACGCTTGTACGTCAATCTCCTCGCTTCACGTCGAAGACGGACAGGGGAGAGAGGGGAGATTCCGTTTTGTTGACCGGTGTCCGAATTCATCACGCTACGAATTAAAAACCCTTTGCTGGTTGCAAAGTCCTTTTCCTTCCCTCGGTGATACACAAGTTATGCGAGCGGGCGTTGTGTGTCTGTGTACAGAAATGGCCAGCCGTTGTTGGAGACACTTGTGACTTACTTAACCTTGAAAACCTTATTTTGAAACGAAAAATGCCAACAGAGAATCCATGAAGTAAACTATCTTCAGAGAGAGCACTTTCGAAGCAACGTACAAGATCTTGAGATTAGTGGAGGAGTTGACATACGATTCAAACTTCCGCACAAGTACCGCCATTCTTGCCGCAGCAAACCAAGATCGTAGAAACCCCCAATTCAAAAAGCACGCGCATGCGTACTTGTGAAAAGGTAGAAACTCGCACAACTTCCAGCAACACCCATCAAGAGAGGGGAACATTGGTGTCACAACGCCAAGCAAAAAAGCCAGTTCATCGAGGCTGGCTTGCGAGTTGAGTGAGCATTGCGTCGATCGCCAAGCGACTACAGAGTCAACCGATAACTAATCGCAACATCGTCATCCCACCTCTTTCCCCCCACACAAAAGAAGAAGTGGCAAAGCCCTTCTCTTACCTGCTGTATGTGTGTGTCACACACAGGCGCGCCGGCCCGCGATCCAAGCTCCAACGACGAGAGGCACTTCGAGCGGCCCTGCCCGCCTCTACCAAAGTCCCATCCGTTGATTCTCCAGAGAGGGGCTAGATGCATTTCAACACACCTCGCTCGGGCAGCCCGCAGCTCGCCAAGCACTTGAAATCAGTCGAGAAAGACAAGAGGAAGGGGGGTGGGGTGGGGGTGGGTGGTGGCCAGCCAGCCAGCCCGCCGTTGGTCGAGGTTCTGACGCCTGCCGCTTCCCGCCTCCCCCTTGCCCGATGTCTCGAGAGAGAGATCGGTCAACAAAAAGAAGCTTATATCCAGGCGAGAGATCTGCGGTGGAGGTTTGCTGCCCGTAGGCGGCGTGGTTGCTGGAAGCTGCGGTTGGAGAGGTATCTGTTTTGGTAGTGATACCTAGTAGACTTTGGTAGGTGCGTAGTGGGCGAGTTCAGGACCACTCTGCCGGCCCACCCCTTCACCGACCATCTTTTGCTCCAACAGTCATTTACTATTGAAGGGTGGTCGTTGAGGGTGTGAGGGTTCATGACTTCCTCGTTGTCATTCCGTGGTTCGTTCTAATAAGCGCACGGCAAGAACACAAGATGGAAAGGTAGAAGAAAAAATACGACGAAAGAGAAAGCAGGCAGATGTAGTTTAAACAACAGAAAAGAAGAAGAAGAAACAGGAAGACTAATAAAGGTAGCGTGACCTAAACGACAAAAAATTGCAAAAAGATGAACGCGCAATCGCGGACGGGAATTGAGCCCGACGTGGGGGTCGAACCCACAACCTTGAGATTAAGAGTCTCACGCTCTACCGATTGAGCTAGCCGGGCAGATCGTAAATGATCTGCCAGTGATCGTTGCGGGTTCCTGCGCCACTGGAGCTCTAGTGCCCATTGTGGCGATTCCGTCGGGTACAAAAATGCGCAACAACTCGCGCGAAGGAACAACTTCCTCCCCATCGCCATGCGGAACTCCACGACGGAGAAACGTGCAAGCTCAAACTGTCATTTTCTTTTTGTTCTTTGAGAAGTGTTGAGTTTGGCTTTTGCGGTGCGCACCAACGGACGGCTGTGAAGCTTACCTCTGTGCTGCGGCCACGTCAAGTTTAGGAATTGAGTTGGAGGGAACGTGCACGCTCCCTTAGCTGAACGGCGCAAAAACACCAGAAAACTCTCAAGTCTCTCGTACCCAAGTATGTCTAACAAGGCCCATCAGCAGAATGCAACATCAAACATTCCCAAACCAAAAACAAAATCTATCGCATCCCGTCTGCAACAGTGCCAGTGGCAGGGTCGCGGTGCCCACCGCGTTTGATCGACCCGCTCGGACAACCAGGGCTCCACGCTGAGAAAATGACGCACGTTACAGTGATTGACAAAATACGCGCAAACGCTTGTCGTGTGCTGAGTCGGTGGAGATGCCGGATCAAACGAAATGGTACAAAAGACATCGACAGTTCAACAGAGACGTACGGGATAAAAAAAAAATTATCATTTGTAGGATGCCGAGCTGACGGCTAGTCTTCCACCACGTCTCCACGGGTATTCTATAAACCGAAGAGACGGGGGCGACTCGTGTCGCTTCTGTGATGCGGGTTTTCGATGCCGAATTTCCTCTGCCGATGTCCCACGGCTTTCCGACCGTAAAACCCGCTTTTGATTTCCGTTTGTGAGGGTGTTGTGCGAGGAGCGACGATACCCCAATTGCTTGTATCCAACGACGCACTCCTCCCCATGTATCCTTCCGTGACGCCTATAAAAAGAAAGGGTAAAAAAAAAAAAAAAAAAGTCTTGCCCAAAACCCAACGTGGATGGGATATCCAAACACCCACTGCCGTAATGATATGAAACGCCGTCTCGTAAGCCGTTGAGGGATAGTGATGAAGAGTATACTACGCCCGTCATGTGGGTGTGATCTGTCACGTCCGCTGGTTGACGATCCACCTCTTCTTCTCCTTCGGGGGCTTTTCCTCGTACGCAGCGGCAGGCGGGCCGGGCATGAAGGAGCCGGGCTCGGAGTGGAGGCCTTGCTGGTTGACGTTCACACCGGAACCGGCGATGATGCCGCTAGGGCCCTTGTGGGCGTGCTTTCCGAGCTCGTACATACGATCCTTCCTCCTGAGGTACCGGCGGCGCCAGATGCAGGCGCCGACCCAGATGCCGGCGATGGCGACGACAAGAATCACAAGCATGACGACCCATCTCCAGTGGTTGGAGAGCCTACGGTGGTTAGCAAAGGTCTTGGGGGGAAACAGGAAACACAAACTCACCAGTCGCCTCCATTGCCGCTGTTGCTGCTGCCAGAGGAGCCCCGTGACGAGCCGGACGAGCCGGTCGCCGTGGATGAGGATGATGTTTGGGTGACGCCTTCCACGGCATTGCACATTGACGTGAACCATCCCTGGATGCTGCTGAAGCCGGCGGCGTCGCAGTTGGCGTACTCGCAGACGCCGGTAGGGCCCGACTTCCATGGTTGCAGGGCACCGAAATTGCAGAAACAGTTCTCGTACGTGGCCTCGTTGGTCTCGGGAGCAGCGGGAGGAACGCAAGCGCCGTTGGCATCGAAGAGGACGCCGCAGTTCTGAGCGCAAGCCGGCAGCTGCGCAAAGGGCATCAACGTTGTCGTAGGGCTCGCTGTCCAGCATTAGTCTCATACGAGCAATTGGCTGCTGGTAATATGAAACTTACACATTTCGACGACGATGCAGAGGCTGTCGGAAAGTTGATGGTAGAGTCGGGGTGTTGAAAGTGAAGAAAGGAAGGCCGAGGGTGGGAGGGATGTAGGCGTGAGGGCTCAGTCGGGATGGCCAAACAGCAGGACGGTGGAATGCGGAGAAGGTGAGATCAATAGGAGGGGGATATCTCCTCCTAGTTTCGGTCGGCGTGGGAAACACTGTAGGTGGCACGAATGCAATATTAAGCCACAATCCAGAAGATCAGGCCCAGCAATTTGGCGGCTAGGCGGGAATGTGACACGAGCTGTCGGCTGTGGTGGTATCGGTTGTCTGGATGGCGAGTATTCGGCCGAGATGTTCAAAATTGGCCCGAAACAAGGCGTATGCGTGTGTTTTCGTCCCAAGTCGGGTTGCGAAGGTCGAGCAAGGTCCAGCTGCCGTCCCAGGTTCTGCCGCACGGAAGGCTTCAAAGCGTAGCTTTCTGATCGTTCGATGCGGTGCGGGGAGAAAAAGCCAAGTCTCGTCGGTTATTTTTTTGCAGGCGGAATTCCGTCGGGGCGCGTTGTCTGTTTTTGAGAGGCAGCCTCGTTCGACCGCTGGCGGCTCAGAGTGCTCGTTCGGCTCGGTTTTCGAGAGGGTGGGAATTGAGGACAAGCGAGATTCTCGTGTCCGAAACGGTTCGAGGGTGAGATATTTTCGACTCTTCGGGAAACGTCGCCGGGCAAGGGGCGTTCGGTGCACGATACAGGAGAGCGAAGGGCGAGTCGGTAGAAGACGTCGGAGAATCGTGTCGTGCAGGTGACAACGGCGATCGGTAGCCCAGCAGGTCGTCCGGGGCGTCGAGGGTAAGCGTCGCAAAAGAGATGATTCAGTGTTGTCGACGTGTTGTCGAGGTGTTGTCGCGGTCGTCGTCGGTCGGTAGTCGTGGTCCTCCTCGGTTTGGGTGACGAAGCGAGTGTGCGGAGGGAAGAGAGAGGAGGGAGAAGGAGAGATCGGGAGATCCGGACTGATCGGGAGCGTCGCTCTTGGCGGTGGTCGGTGTTGGAGATGGAGGGGGAGAAAATGAGCTGGCGGGAGAAAAGAAGGAGCGGAGAAGAAGTGAGCGTGAGGGAGGCAGCGAGCGAGCGAGGGGAATCGGGAAATGATGACTGAATGGATGGGATTCGGCAGGGCAGAAAAGCAAGAAATCGCGGCAAGACTGGCGGCCAAGGAGCAGGCGATGGATCGGATGGTGTGACTTGTCGCCCTGCGGCCGCGGAGAAAGGAGGTACCTCTCCCCCTTTGGAAGCTGAAGGAGGTACTTGTGGGAGCACTGAAGTGCCAGCAAACGGCTAAACACATAGTACGCATAACCCACCTACGCTGCACCCACAATACAGCACATCGCAGCAAAGGTCCAGGGACTTGGTGTGCCGGTACGTAGGTACCCCAGGTAGGGTCATGCGCGGGCGGGTGACATGGAAGCAAGCGCTGTGCTGCGGGAGCGACGGGCTGCGAGGAAGTCACTCTCAGCCAATTGCTAGTGTAGCCCGCCTGCAGCCAGGGTCGGGGGCCGGCTGCTGGAGCCAGTCGCCAGCGATGAACCAGTGGGCCAGGGTTGGATCTTCAGGTTTGAGTTGGGGAAGGCGGGTCAGACGGACGTGCCTTGGGCCTTGGGCCTTGGATATCTGCCTGCCTTTTTCGTTTTTACGATGGACGAGAACAGATGGATTCGAGATCACCGTCCGTCTGCTATTACCACCGTACTTGTCTATCCGTACCTGGGTACGAGTACGTAGGGCAATGTATCTATAGGTACCGCGTGTTTTCCCTCGCCTCGCGTAGCACCCTCGGCCTCTTCCCGCTTGACAGCAAACAGTCCGTGAACTGCTCGAGCAGCCGCCGCCGTCCGAACTGTTTGGCAGCCGCCAGCCCAGTCCGGCGGGAGCAGCATGCAGTCAGCAGAGCGCACAAGCCCGGAGGTGTAGGTATTGTAGACCAGATGACTTCGGCGGGCCCTGCCCTGGCTTGGCTACCTCCATACCTGGGTGTTGAAGACACAGACACGATGGAGGTCCCGTGTGCTTATGAGGCACTCCTGCGGCGCATGGCTGGCTGCTGTCCCGTCAACGAACGACGCCTCTAGCACCTCTTCCCCTCGGGATTCCTTTGTGTTGGGAAGGCGGGAAAATAAGGTACCCGCGGCTCCTTCCTTTGAGGGTTCAATAACAATAAGATTTTGGTGAGATTCGGGGCGCCTTGCTCTGCCTCCGTGCCTCCCTCCCAAGCGCCCAGCTGGACGGAAGTGGTCGGTGGTGCAGGGGGTGGCTGGCGCTGATGTGGACCCCCGCCTTTCCGTTTCTGGCCCGTTCCCTCCAATAATCCTGCGGCAAAATTCAAATAACTGTGGGGGCAAGTCCGTCAGGGGACGTCGCGGTCGAGAACAAGTCGATCCTGCAACGCTGGATACGACATACACCGATGCATTCTTTCGTTTTTTTTTTTTTTTTGCTCTGTGGTCTTTTCTTCTTTTTCGATTCTCTGTCTCAGCGCCCTGCAGCGAGAGATCGGCGACAGCTGCAAACACTCACGGAGGGCCGGATGGGGGCGGAAGGGGGCGGCCCCTCCCTGCCTGGGATACCGACTGTATGTTACTAATCAACCGGACGGATTCCCTGGGATACCAAAGTACCTACCGGGCCCCCTCCGTTCTCCACCGTCTTCCGGCTCTCGTCAGAGAAAGACACTGAAACTGAGGCGCAAAGGGGTGGAAACGGAGACGGGTTCCACGTGGAAAGGAGGTCGCGCCGCAGAAAGACTGGACTCTCTACTCTATAAAAAAAAAAAAAAAAAAAAAATAAAAAAAAAGGGGATTGACAGGGGCACTGACGCTGACAGGAGGCAGCGACCAAGCCAAAAGCCTCGAGACAAAACATCAACAAGACGGGTAGTTCACTCCGCCAGATCCATTCTTAAGGCACTATTCGCCATCTGCCGCCAGCTGGTGGCGGCATTGGACTCCACTCACCGTCAAGAGCCCGCCCGGAGGCATGGAACTTCATGATCCGAGGGCGTGCATGGGCCCGGCAGAACGTCAATAGCAGAGCAGAAACTCTCTTGACTCGTAGCCTAATTAATTTCCGTCCCCGGCGTATTGCTCTGGCGGGCCGCGGCCTCTGATTTGCTGACGTCAGTACGCGGGCGCCCCGTCAGTGATGGCGCGCGTGCTCATTTCAGTCGTTATGCTTAGCTTTATTTTCTGTTTCTTTTGCTCTCTCCCAGCGGCAGGGGGGGGTGTTTTCTGGAGGTGGTTGTCACCCTTTCGTCCCACGCTTACCTAAGAGGGCCTCCACTCAATCTTCACCACTGCACAATCAGCCTCTAAGTGCATGCAACTGTCTTTACCTGTCTCAGAGTCCTCGACTCCTCACATACTGAAGAGAGGGAGGAAAAAAAAATTGGAGATGCTGTCCGGTCTCTTGGCCTCCGACGGGGAACGCAGCCGCTGTCAAATGCATGACGTCTCGATTCTACCCTCTCCCCCAGCGCCGTGCCAATGCCAAGCGACGCCGTTGCGGTCGGCATTTATGAGCAGATTATGTTTCCCGGATTTCGATCGCCGAGGAATCGGGTTCCAACAAGGGAAGACGCGCGCAAGCGCTCCCTTTGCAGATCCCCGATCGACAACGCAGCAAAAAGCAAAGAAAAAATGTCTCGTCCGTTTGGGGCTCGGACCAAAATTAGCTGGAAAGCTTGGCCAACGACAACTCATCACCCGGGTTGGTGTGCTTTCACCGGGCAAAAGCCGCCGAATCTCCTGGTCGACATGCTGCGCTCTTCAGCCACCTCGAGCCATGGCCTGCCAAAGTCTCGACGTCTTGTATCATACCTCGCGAATGGTGCCATACATCGCACAGACTTGACACGATCAACCAGCACGGCAGAGGCAACACGTAACCAAATTGATCCTGGGCCCAGAGAATTCTATTGCGAGTGCGTTCTAATCTATACAGCAAACAAGAAAAAAAGGGAAAAGAGGGGAAAAAAAGAGGAAAACGAGTCCAAGAAATAATCCACATCCCATCGGCAGACATCCCCCTCATCAATCGCCTTGCCTCCAGCCCCCGTCGATCAGCGGTGCTGCGGCGTCCGGGACGTCGCGTACGTCGCGGCAGCGCCCGACCCCTGCGACCCGCCCGCGTACCCCGCCGCCGACCCGGCCGCCGGCACCTCGGCGATGTTGTTGAAGGGCTCCTGCCAGGACGGCTCCGTCAGCCACCGCCCCACCGGGTAGTTGCCGCCGCCGCCCGACGCCGCCGCCTGGCCCCGGTCGACCGACGGGTCCTGCCACGACCGGTTGACCGGCACCGTCGAGCCGCCCTTGCTGCCGGACGAGGTCTTGCCGGAGCCTGCATGGTGGGATTAGCGCGTGTCTGGTTGCGGTCGTAGTACTGCTCACCCTTTGACTTGGAGCCGGAGTGCTTGGAAGATGACTTGGCCATTGCGCAAAGTTTTGGGTGGGTAATTTCTTTGAGAGTGGGTGCAGTGTGTGTTGGCTCTTTGGGAGTCTATGAAAGCTCGAGCCTTGGAGATTGTGGGCCTGTATCAGAGTTGGGTTGAAGCTGAGTGCGTTGTTGTTGATGATGTCTTCTTTTCCTTTCCTCGCAATGGCATGAGAAGAAGACGCGTTTTATATCTGTTTCGTCTCTCTTGCAACCTCTTGCCCATCATCTTTCGACCATGAGCAAAATTTCTCGTCAAAGGTTCTCGAAGCGTTCCTCGACGCGCCTCCGTCGTACGTTGTGGTTGTGCTCTGAAGCCACCAGGCACTGGCGTCGCAGGCCCGCATCGCATGGCTCTCTGTGCGGCCCCCTCCCACCGTCGACATGGCCGCTGGGATCACCACCGTCGCCATTGTCGCACTGCGCCAAAGACCCTCTGAAAGCCGAGTCCGAAATTAACGACGTTCACGCATCTCAGCTCGAAGGGGGTCCGGAGTCTCGACAATCGTCCTCGAGATTCGCCAACGTACTCCGCGGGATGCTCGCCACGTTGACAGACAGCCCTTCAGACACCCCCGGAGGCAGTCCCTCCCGAAGCGGCATCTTGCAGACCGGTATCGCTTCTTCCTACCATTGAACACAAAAAAAAAAAAAAGAAAAGAAAAAAAAAGGGAGAACGTCCGAGACATGCTGCACACGACGTGCGCGCAGCTCTCGGTTTCTTGCCGCCGCGGAAAAACCTTGTTCGTCCGTCTTCCCCGTTGCTCCCTCCGGGCCGCTGCCGGGACCCACCTAATCTCGCGACGACGGGTGGCCGCATGGGCACGTCCCACCACACGGTGCACGGCGCATGGCCTGGGGCCAAGGTCCGAAGGGCGATTGCATCGATCCGGGATCACAGAGGTCGGCACGAATGTTTTTCTTCTCTTGATTTTAGTAAGTCTTCTTGAGTCCTTTTCCCCAACCTCGTCGGGGCATTCGCTCAGCACACGGCACGGTGGGGGACGGAGAACTGGGCCTCTTCCTGAGCTGGGTGGTCCGTGATGACGGACCCGTTCCTCCCAATGACGGGGGTCGCAGACGATTCCGCGCGACGAACGGAGTATCAGCGCGGAGTACAAAGCCCTCATTCTCTGACGAGAATGCCTCGGAGGATCGTGGAGGGATCGCCGCCAAAGGTGGATTTCGCCCAGGTCGAAGAGGGTTACCCCATGGCCCCGTGCCACGATGCTTCCACCCGGTTTCAATCAACATCAGACTTGAAAGGCGTCAGGTTCCCCTTTTTTTCGTCCCCTTTCCCATGGGCATGTTCTACGCCCACTACCTACCTTACTTCCCAAAGGTGAGATGGATCGTCGGCACCTCATGCCTTTTGGGAAAACGACGAGGAGGAGGTGGCTAAGTGACACCTGTCGTGGCACCTCACCTTGCCCCTCAGCGACGTCGAGAAACTCCCGCGAAACCCTCAGCTACGTGAGAATGACGGACACATGCGACTCCCAAGCCCCTGAGACCCTTCCAATCGGAAAGGCCGAAGACTTCATTGACCAGACGTGGGTGGGGGGTTGGCCCTGGTAGAGGAAGCGGAAGCGAAACATTGCTTCAGAGGCTGACGGTACGATACGATGAAGAAAGATCGACAGTCGGCCAAACCCACCGGCTGAAGCGCGGTCGGCCCCAGTGCGATACTTTCGCGCATGATTCCCAAGCCTAGAGAGCTCCGGCCGGGGAACAATGTCTCTCGTCGGCGTCGTGGTCGTCGGTCACTGAAGTGGGGCGGTATCACCGACTCAGGAACGGGGCTGGAGTGTCAGGCCACTCCGCCGAAGCCACGATGCCACAGAAACCCGCGGTCGTCGTCGCAGCGTGGCTTGTTCTCGAACGATTCTTTCTTCCCCCGTGTCTCTTATTTCTTTTTTATTGCCTTCCCCCCCCCTCCTCTGGGGTTGTACCGGAAGCCTCCAAAAGCTGAAGAAGCCACATACATCCCCAGGTGTGCCACGTGCCGTGCAACCAATACCACATGGCCCAGCGGCGAGGGCGCCTTTTCGTCTGGCATTGCTGTGGTCGCACAGAGTCTGGCCAAAAACAAGGAGACGTTACGAAACGTAGAACGCGGGAAGATGGTTCTACGTTTTGTTTCCCTTGTTCTGTGTTCTCGACCTTTTGGTTACTGCACGCGAGAGAAGCTTTTGGCGAGGCGTGGAGCATATTGGTGGCTTGCGGCTGAAAAGGGGTGCGGAGGTTCCCGAGGGAAGAGTCGTATTCGTTCGTCCTCCTTCTACCTATAGTCCCAACAGGAACCGGAACCTTGCTTGAAAGGTTCCCTTTTCTTGATGGTTTCGATGGCCCTTTTCAGCCTTCCACGTCTAACGGGAAAAAAAGGAAAACACGACGAGAATCTCGTCAAATGATGCCTTTCCGGCCACGACGATTAAGTTAAGATAAAAGAGAGAAAACGGATTGGAAATGAAGGCAAGTAGCTTCGCAAGGCAGTTCAAGCGCCGACGTTAAACTAAGAACCAAACGACGGAACCCCCGGCTTTCAAGTCCCCCAGCGACCCCCACAACGGCGGCGACCCGGACTTCGGGCAGACCGAAAACGGGTGTCGGCCCCACCAAAAGCACCAACGCTCCTAGTATAAAAAGCCCCCAGAAAAGGACTCCGCCGCAGAACCAGACCTCTGGAACTGTTCTGGTACCTACACACACACACACACACACACACACTCACACACACACACACACACACACACACTCACACACTCACACACTCACACACTCACACACTCACACACACACTCACACACTCACACACACACATACACACACACACACACACGGGAACGATAAAATTCCAGTGAACTTACCGTGTGCGCAAAATGCCGTCAGGAGGATAGTATCATCGAAACACAACGCGGAGTGACGAGGGAGGAAAAAAGAGAGAAAAGGGAGGAGGGGCTGAGACATGGCCCAAGCTCCTATTTGTCCTCAACGACTAGACACTGAATAGCGAAAAGCAACAGGGAAAGCATAGATGAGCGAAAAAAAGAAGAAAAAAAGAGAAAGAGGAAAGACGGGCCATTTTGGCGTTTCCACGGAATACCGGAATGTTGCTGCCGCCCTTCAGCGTCTGTTTCGTCCGGGCGAATGAGGGTGCTGCCGGGTCGAGCTGGTGATGTTTCCTTTTTCAGCTTGACGATTGTGTGACGTCAAAACCAAGCCGGCGGAGGGCTGGACCTCGAGATGAGGCGTCCAACGCAAGGGATAGGATATACGGGTCCCTCGCCCAAACCCACATCGGCGCACGACGCGCAGCGCGTTTGCCGGGCAAACGTCGTGCGTTGGACGTGATCCAGGCAGCCAGGCTTCTTGGGAGGGCAGAATGCGGCTCCGTCGTCATCGGCGGTTGCTTGTGTGGAGATCTTCGGCAGTGGAGCTCCGGGATTGGTGGTGCGGTGTGCCGGGCTTGCCTAAGACGGACGTCATGCGGGCAGGCAGGTAGCTACTGGCCCGCTCTTACCTCAGAGCGTTGGCAGCTACCGTGCCTTCGTGCCTGCCTGCAATGTAATGCAGTACCTGGGTACCTACTACTAAATCAGATTTCTTCGGCTTGGAGATATAAACCGAATTCATCGCTCGACTTGAACTTCCTTCCGACATCTTCATTCTCACAAGTGACCTTGCTTTGATACCGCGCCTAACCAATCAAAGAAACCCCGACTTACGTCCCGTCTACAAACCAAGACGCCCGTCAAGATGTCCAGCAACACCAACCCCGGAAACTTCGCCAACCGGTCTGTGCAGCCTCCCCTCCCTACTCCGGTACATATGAGAGACTGACGAGTGATGATGGCAGTCCCACCGAGGAGGTTCGTGAGATCGCAGCCAAGGGCGGCCACGCCGGCCACGGCAGCGCTGGCACTGAGACGGCGAGCACCGGCAATACGAACCCAGGCAACTTCGCCAACCGGCACGACGACCCTTTCCTCGGCCACGGCGAGCAAATGCTGACGTGATGACCAGCCCCACCGAGGAGGTCCGGGAGATCGCGGCCAAGGGTGGCCACGCGAGCCACGGTACCTCCGGCACCGAGGCCGCCAGCACCGGCAACACGAACCCCGGAAACTTTGCTAACCGGTGCGTCTCGCTTCCCCCGCCCCACCGGTCGGGTCGTGCCGGGCACAGTTTCCATCTCGGGATGAACTAGCTTGCTGACAACCGCGCAGACCCACGGAGGAGGTCCAGGAGATCGCCGCGAAGGGCGGCCACGCCAGCCACACGGGCGGATTCGCCAGCATGGACCCGGAAAGACAGGTACGTCCGGGATGAAGGATGACTACCCCACGTAGGAAAACGTACTAATCTGGGGGATCACCAGCGCGAGATCGCATCCGAGGGCGGCAAGGCTTCGTCCGGCTCGTTCGAACCCGGTTCTGAGAAGGCGCGCGAGGCAGGACGCAAGGGCGGCCTGGCAAGCGGATCCAACTGAATGAGTGTCCCTAGAGAGACGCTATTTGTACGATAGAGAGCTCGAGACAAAGTTGACAAACGGTACCCGGGCAGTGACGATACCCGGTCTAGGTCTTCTAGGTCTGTCCTGAGGCGAATGAAACTTGCGAGATTCACGATTACCTGCATTCTGCTGCCTGTCAAAAGTGCGTTCCAACCGGGGAGGTCCATGCATCTGGTAGGTAGATGCGCAGCCCCGGTCCACGTCTTCGGATGCATTCTTTTTCGCATTCTGTTTTGCCTCTTGCTGCGACGACAGCAATTCTAGATTCTGTCTTTGCTCAAGCTCCAGCTTTGATTGAGCCCCCTGCAACGCACACAACGGCGCTCCGCGGCGCCGGTTGGTGGAATCCGGAAGCCGAGCGGGGCCCTCGTCGGCACCTGCCAAGGGTCCAATCGCTGCCACCTGCCGGCTGCACCCCGCGGATAAAGGGTCCAGCGCACCGGCCTCTAGGGGGGGGGAGCCACAGGGTTTTCGTCAGCAACAGCGAGTGCGGCGCGGTGCAGAAGTCGGCGAAGCTGAGGGGCAAAGAGTCGTTCGATTGCCTACTACCTACGCTGTGCGATTACCTAGTTGCAGACCGTTGTTTGCTGCGGCGGCGTTTGCCCCAGCCCAGGTCGGGTAAGTGGCATCGGCATGCGACCAACAAGCGCGCGTGGTGTGTGTGCCGCAGCATAGTGACGTATGCAGAGGTGAAACCTGGATGGGCCGTCTTCCTCGTCTTGGCCTGTCTGCGCGCTGCCTAACGAAACGCGTGGGAGAGATAGAGCGTGTGTCATCGCCAACTCGTGGGTAGTGAGTAATGACACCTGTATTGCTTGAAGGTATTATAGATGTATTTACGGACACGCATCAAGAGTACGAAAAAAACAAAAAGACAAGATGGGGAGTTGAGGGGAAGGCGGAATTAGGTTAGCTCCCCCCCGGACCATCGCAGCCACCGAGACGAAGCTGAGCTTTCTTCGCCTTTTGTACTACCACTTTGCCATTCCCAGATTTCCGTATCGCAGGCGATCGTTTCCTCGGCTGTGGTTCCAGTAAGGTTTTTTTGTCCAGTCCGGAAGGGGGATGCCTCCCCCGGTCGAGGGCAGAAACTATGTAAACTCACACTCTCTCATTTCACTCTTGAGTTTCCGTGTGCAATGCCCACCGACGCCCAACCGTACCTTTGGTAACTGTCCCAACAGAATCTCTCAACTATTCTTGTGGATTAAGTTACTCGGCTACGGATACCTTATTTAACCTTCTTTTCGCCCACCTGGATTCTCTGAGCTCTTCGGCATTCGGAGCTGGTCGAGACAAGCTCCCCCTCCCGACGTACGATGGTAGCGGCAGTCGACGTCCAAGCAGCGGGGCCGCACCACTCCCACAGGGTCGCTGACCTGCTCAAAACACCGAAAACCCAGTGAGTCCTAGGTTTTTTGCTTGTTTCGATACGCGATTCCCCATGTCTGGCTTCAATGCCGTCACTGCTTCTTCCAACGAGAGAGTCAACCCCTGCTCCAGTGAGAGAGACCAATGGACAGAGGAGCTGTGGACCCACACGGAGACACCGTGCTGGGCTGCAGGGGCCCTAGCTTCGTTCCCCATGGGAGTGTGGCTTGTCCGTTGCAGCTGCTGCCCGCGCGGGCTGCTCAGCCACGTTCAGGCCACGTTCAGGCCACGTCCTCCAGCTTTCCCCGCTCGCGGATAGCCATCACAGGCGCGCAAGCCTCACTCTCAGGCCATGCAGCCGGGCCCAGGTCGGGCCCTTTCTTCCGTCCCTCGTCAGCGCCCGGGCGTCTGTTCACAGCGTGGTGTAGGTTCCACGTCCGCCCAACTCCCGCTTTTCCCCCACTCGTGCCCGCCAAGTGACCCTGTGACTGCCCTGTGGACGACGCGAAGAAGCGCTGGAGAAAGGAAGGAAGAGAGATCCTCAGTTCCCCACCCCCGACTCGAAAAATTGCAGCCCAGAAAATCCAAGGGACCTCTCACTTCGTTGTTGTGGGGTTTTTTTCTTTTTTTTTTCTTTTCATTTTTTTTCGCTTGGACTTTTGGCTCGGTTCGTCATCCGTCCGGACTCGCCCACCCCATCCTCCTCCTCGCCTCGTTTACTTTCCCATTTCTGCGCCCTCTCCCCTCTTCCCCCTTCAACTCCATCCTTTCTCCCATCGCCACAGCACGATCGACACCTACCCGCTACCTCTGACGCAATCACTCACACAACCTAAAAAAAAAAAAAAGCCGACTTCTCGCCTTTCGCTCCTCTCGTCATCAACCGCCCCCGCCTCAGCCTCCTCCTCATCGCGGCAGCTCCGATAGCTCCTCCTCCGATTCTTCCGAGCTCGTACTACCGCCGTCTCCCTCGTCCTCGCCCTCGCTCTCGCCCGCCAGCAGCCCCAGCTCCAGCATCAGCAGCAGCAGCAGCAGCAGCAGCAGCAGCATCGTCACCAAGTCCGGCCATCGGTCAGAGTCGCGGCTGAGCATGCCTTTTAGAAAGATGGCACGCCATTTCGGCGACACTGTAAGACCAGGCCCTGCTCTTTTCTTTCTGTCCTTCCCGTCCCCGGCTCCTCTCTCGTCGCACCGAGCTTTCCTCGACCTCTCTCGCGTCGGACGACAGCGGCGTCGGACGGGCACATGCCTCATCTCGTCCCCGTCGCCTCGTGTGCTGGTCACCACCACCAGCAGCGACGGCGGCGGCCGCGGGGTCAAGTCGGGCGCGCGGTCGCTGAGGAGCGGGGGACGGGTGGGATTGGGAATGGTACTGTTTCAGGCGCACTGGTGAACTGACCGTGGCTTTCTGCGTCCTAGCTCTCCCCGGGGGCACCATACCTGTCGTGTAAGTCGCCCGTACCCCATCTCCCACCCTTTTCCGACCCAAAATACGCTGCCCGCGCGCAACTCGTAGGAAATTGCCCGCGCGCTGCCGCGGCGACCATGAAGCCCCGACTGACTGGTTTTCCAACGTCGCAGATCACGATATCCTCCGTACGTTGCTCTCCCGAACGCACCGGCCCGCTCGCTCCGTGTCGCATCCGGTGCATCCATCCCTGGTTGTTGCACGGCGCTTACTCACACCACGGCAGTGACCTACGAAGACATCAAGTCGCTCAAGAGCGACTGGCTAACAGATAACGTACGCCAAACTCTCCAACTTCCCTGCACCGCCAGCTAACCTTGTCCAGAACATCGCTTTTTGGGAAGAGTTCGTCCTTGCCCCTCGCCATTGGCTCTCTCCTCTCTAACGCCCCCCAGATGGCTCGAACGCGAAGTCCTCCCCAAGTATCCGCAAGCGCGCATCATCCTCCTCCGACCGTCCATGACCTTCCTCCTCATGAAAGAGCCCGACATGCGCCAAATCCGCTCCGCCCTGCCCGACTTCTCCAGAGTAACACACATCTTCCTCCCCATAAACGACGCACGCAACGTCGCCCAGGCCGAGGGCGGCTCGCACTGGTCTCTGCTGCTCGTCAGCGCCATCGACGGCGTGGCGTTCCACTACGACTCGCTCGGAGGCGCAAACTACTCCGAGGCCCGCCTCGCCACCCAAAAAATGTCCGAGATCCTCGGCCGCCCGCTGCGATTCCTGAACCTTGAAGACTCCCCGCAACAGGAAAATGGCAGCGATTGCGGCGTCTTCGTCTGCATTCTGATGCGCCACCTCCTCGTAAAGCGCCTGTTGAGCGCCAACGCCCGCGAAAAGGTCAGCATGAGCATGGCCAACAAGCTCATCGACAGCCACGGCGGCAGGAAGGAGATGCTCAAGATCATCGAGAGCTTGCGCAAGGAAGGCGAGAGGAGGAGATCGTAAGCCTTTCCTATTTACCCCATGAACTCCGATGCCGAGCATTCCGAGATGTACCGTCACGTTTGTCTCCTGGCTCGCCGTTGTCGTATGAGACGGTTCCCTGACATCCCTTCTTTCAAAAAGGAGAAGTGCGTCACCGTACTCGTCAAAGACACCGCCGCGAATCGAGTAGCACGACGATCGACGCACGCCCCCGCGACAGCTGGTCGAGCCGGCGGGGCGGCACCACTGCCTCATGTTTCCGATATCCGATATGCACGAAGATATACGAACTATGTTTTACCGATTCGACGCTCCCAACTGAACGAGACCTCGATACGAAGTTTTGCGCGAAGCCTGCAGGCCCCGCCACGACCTCGGCCAACCGAGCCCGAAATCGAAACGCCGTCGAGTGATGCAAGATCAGTCGTATCGAGCCTTGCCAAGAACGGCATTGAGAGAGTGAATTACGATTGATCCGAAAACATATACGGATGAGAAAGAGCGCTGCGTCATTGGTTCTGCTTTGCATGCGAGGGCAGTGAAGCAGAGGGACAAGCGAAGGCGGGATGAACTGCGAGGCGTTTTTGGCGTGCCCAGGAAGGACGGTACGAGACAAGACAAGGAATTTTCCACTTTCATGACGCGGGGGAGGGAAACTGGGTCGGCAAAGCGGGCTTCATTCTTGGGGTGTTGTTTCTTTTTTTCCACGCGTCGGCGATGACCTGTCCGCGCAGGTCTTGAATTCTGGCCGAGTATCTATCGGGCAGCTTGGATTCGCGGTCACTCGGCCTGGTCTGGCCTACTTTTTTGCGTTCACCAAGTGTCCCGAGGTTCTTTTCGTTTGGCGTGAGATTTTGCAACGGATTTCGACAGTGACAGCGATGAATGTTCCCAAGCGATAGTTGTCTAGATTCGAAGGTCAAACGAACGAAGAAATGAATTGCATTTGTCAGTATTTGTCAGATGAAGAAATACTGTGGATTCATCAAACCACCATCTCGCCTCGGAAGTGGTGAAGCCTCCATCCCCTCCCCACTCCAAAACTCCGCAAAGCCCGCTCCGCCGAAATCACTGTATCCCACCCCAAGAGCTTATGTAATCCCCACCTTATCGCTCCCTCATCTCGTCCGTTCGGCGCCCGCAGGTGCAGCAGTGCAGTGCAGTGCGACTGGAAAGGCGTCGTCATCCCAAAACCCCCCGACCGTCCGTCCATCTCCCACTCCCTCGTCCAAAACAATCAACCGCCCCGGTTTTCGTTTTTCCTTCTTCAATCGCGCCCGCGCGCTGCAGTTTGAACGGTTGCACCCATTCCATCCCATCTTTGAAACCCAGCATCATCCCAGCTTTTTCTTTTCCTGCAACAGGAACAGGCAGTAGAGAGAACTTCGGCTTCGGACGTCCCCCCCCCCACACCAGCTCCGATACCTCTTTGCTCAATCACCCGGGGCGACCGAATGCTTTCACCGCGCGGGCAAGGAATGGAGTCTCCATCCTGCGCCCTGATCCTCCGCCGGATCCACGAGGCGACCTTTCCCCCGCCCCGGGCCCCGGCCCCGGCGCCGCGACAGCCCGCGTCGTCGTCGAGGGTACCGCGCACCTCGGCCTCGCGTCTCGCCGCCGCCTCCCCGGTCGCAGCATCGACGCCGGGCACGAACACGGAGCCCAACACGGTCCTCTACCTGGCCTACGGCTCCAACCTCTCCGCGGAGACGTTCCTCGGCGCGCGGGGGATCCGCCCCGTCTCGCAGGTCAACGTCTCCGCGCCCTCGCTGAGGCTGGTCTTCGACCTTCCGGGGCTGCCGTACAGGGAACCGTGCTTCGCGAACACGGCGCCGAGGAAGGTGCCCAAGATACCGGACGAGCCGCCCAAGTTTCCCCCGATCCCGCCGCCTCCTGGTGTTACCGTAACTGGAAATAGTAGTAATGGTGGGAGCAACGGCTGGGACAAGGGCCTCTACGGCGTCGTCTACGAGGTCACGGCCCAGGACTACGCGACCATCATCGCCACCGAGCGCGGGAGCTCCCCGTACGCGGACATTTTGGTCCCTTGCATCCCGCTCCCCGCGCGGGTGACGGTCCCGGAGAAGCCGCCGATCGACATACCGCGTCCGTTCCTCGCGCACACGCTCTACGCGCCTTCCGTCCCGGACATCCCCGACGACGACGACAACACATCTTCACCAACCTCTTCGCAAACATCCTCAGACAAAATCAAGTGGTACCACCGCCTCCTCCTCCCGCCCCGCCGCCCGGACCCGTCCTACGCCCAGCCCTCCCCCCGCTACCTCAAGCTCATCACCGACGGCGCGGCGGAGCACGAGCTGCCGGAGGACTACCAGGTGTACCTCCGCTCGCTGCAACCTTACGTCCCGAAGACGACCGGACAAAAGATTGCGCGCGCGCTGTTGACGGTGACGTTCATGCCGATCATGATGCTGTACTTCGCCGTCGGCAAGGCCCTCGCGGGGAGGGACGGGAAGCTGCCTGGCTGGGTGGACACGGCGCTCGCTGTGGTGTTTAATTTGTTGTGGATCGTGTATGATTCCGTGCTGAAGCGTGTTTTCGGGGACGGGGAGCGGACGATTGAGGATAGTGGCGATGGGAGGAGGAGGAGGTTTTGGAGGGATGTGAGCGTTGGGACGGACGAGGAAAAGGTGGGGTTGTTGGAGGGGATGCACTGACCCAGTCTACGGGCAAATTTCCTTCCTATTTGTTTTTCTTTTTTTTTTCTCGGAGCAGGGGATACCACAAAACTGGCCAAATTGAACAGAACATTGTTGATGCTGCTTTTCATTTCAAACATCTGTCTAAAACCCATTCCACCATGCCGTTAGTGGTACTTCAAATCCGGGGATATCAAATGTGCGAGTTTTACATCAAAAACCAAAGGCCCCAGGTTGACGCCGTGCCGTGTCCATCCGCTGCATGCCCCACACCAGCCTGTGCTGTGCCGTATTTCCTCCATCTCATGACGCACACACCAAAAAAAGTACAGTGCCACAACATCTGAATGCCGTCTGCGTTGAATTATGTTGCCATCTCCGTCTTAATTATCCGACACCAAGCTGGGAATGTCGTCGACGCTGTGGCGCCCCTCGAGGATGCCGTGCACCGCCGTGAAGAGCGGGTAGTCCTTCTCCAGGCCCCGCGCCTTGAGGAAGCTGTTGACCTCCTTGGCCGTGCTGGTGCCCTGCAGCAGCTGGCCGTTGAGCTCGCGCTTCTCGATCTCCTGGACGCTCAGGCCCTCGGCGACGGCCATCTTGGCGCAGCGGAAGTTGCGGCCGCCGCTGCACGACGTGATGAGGTCCGCGACGCCGGCCGACTCCTCGGTGAAGGTGCCCGTGTGGACCGTCTCGCCGAAGAACTCCTTGCCGAAGTTGACCATCTCGAGCAGGCCGACGCGCATGATGGCGGCCTTGGCGTTGTCGCCCCAGCCGCGGCCGTCGACGAAGCCGGCGGCGAGGGCGACGATGTTCTTGAGGGCGCCGCCGAGGGAGACGCCGGCGACGTCGGAGACCATGCGGACGTGGAAGTAGGGGCGGTGGAAGAGGTGCTTGAAGATCTGGTGGTCGAGGGGCGGGTACTCGGCGGGGACGGGGGTGAGCTTCGTCTTGGAGGTGCGGCCGCGGGCGTCCTTGTGCTGCATCTCGACGGGGGTCAGGGGCGCGATGCCGTTGCCGGCGCCGTTGGCGTGGGGGGAGGTGGAGCGCGGGGTCGGGGCGCGGGAGTTGTCCATGGGCGGGGGGTCGTAGGCGATGGTGGTCTCGGACCACTTCTCGGCGGCGATCTCGGAGGCGATGTTGGCGCCGGAGAGGGCGCCGCAGTAGATGCCGAGGCCGTCGCCGATCCATTCCGAGAAGAGGGAGATGCCGTCGTCCGAGACGTTAACGCCCTTGATGCACGAGATGCCGCGGGCGAAGGGGAGGATGTGGCCGCGCAGCTGCTTGCAGACGTTGCCGATGAACTGATGGGGGAGGTTGAAGACGAGGATGGTGGAGTCCTTGACGGCGTCCTGGAGGGAGGGGTTCGCGATGATGTTGCTGGGGAGCTTGATGCCGGGGAGGTACTTTGTGTTCTCGTGGTATTTGTTGATGACCGAGGTGAGCTTCTGGGGCTTGTCGCCGACGGCGGGGTCGTGGTAGGGCGAGCTGCTGTCGAGGACGACGTCTTCCTCGAACACCCACATGTGGACGTCCTCCTCGAAGAGCTCGGGGTGGGCTCGCGTGTTCTCGGCTACGATCTTGCAGATGGTTGAGCCCCTGGAAAGCCAGCCAGTCAGCGAGAGTCCCTTCGTTCGGGGTCGGACGGCGGAGCGACGGCAGCAGAAGCAGTAGCTCACTTACCAGTTACCGGAGCCCACCACTGTGACCTTGTGTCTCTTCTCGGCGGCGAGGGAAGCCATTGCGGTGGTGGAGGAGTGGAATCGTCGTTGGGAAAAGCTGCTCCGGGCGATAGAAACAACAGATCGCAGGCGGAAGAGCATGAGGAGTCGTGAGGGAGGGGGTGTGCGAGGGAAGGCTGTCTTAATATGCGGTGGGTAAGGTACGGATACTCTGTACCTACCGTAACCGTACGGCTTGAGATACGATAAAGTAAGGGAGGGGAGGGTCCCGTCTGCCCGTCCAGTCCAACCAGACGTTCGGGGTCCAGTGGTGGTGTGCGTGTGCGTGTGCGCGCGTGTATGTCTTGGTCCACGGCAAGGTAATAGTGGCAACAGTATCCGTACTCCGTAGCAGCAGCCAGGGGAAAAAAAAAGACGAGAGAGACAACGATGGCGGTCGTCGGTCAGAGTCCTCGTGGCTGCCCAGCGCATGTGTTTTGCCCCTCTATTATGCCGCAGGGCCACCGCTTCCCCCCCGGTTACATCCCTGAGAAGGGAAAGAAGCTGCCACTTTCCTATGGCGACTTGTCAGCGCAGACCGGGGTGCTCCTGCCCAGCGGCAGTGTTGAGAGCAGCATGACGCACGTCCACCGCCGGCAGGGTCGCGGCAAAAGTGCCGACCGCCTTCTTCTTTGGGTTTAGTCGCTCAACGGAATGCCAGGGGGTTGAGGCCGAGTCGGGCCCTTTCCTTTTTTTTTTTTTTTTCTCTCGTCCCTTCCCGCCGCCTTGAAGCTCAGCGTCAGGCGGTGTTTCTCGTGATCGCCGGTGCCTCGGCCGGACCCTCCGCCTTGCCCGTCCGACCGGCCGAGGCAACCACGGGAACTACCTGGCCGTGCGCCCGTGTTCTCTCTCCAAAATCCCGATTCATCTCGTCCCGTGGATCTCGGCTCATCACAAGCAAGAAAGACGGACAACTGAAAGGAGTCAACAAACTGGTCCCCCTCCCCCACCCTGGTCGTTTCTCACTGCTCGTGTCCCGAAAAGTGGCCCGTAGAGTGGGAACCTGAGATTGCTGCGCTGCACTACCGGCTGCTACCTGCACTACAGGTGGCCTGTAATAATACCTGTAGGTACGGATACCGCAATGCCGTCCCCTTCTCCTAGTTTCCGGTTCTCTCCTTGACCTTCGCCCACCGCGACCAATCCCCTGGCGTCGGATGGGGAATCACATGCAATTTTGCTTCCATCTGTTTCCTTTTCGTCGTCCTGTTCCTGGCCCACGCGTGCCCGCCTGGCTGATCGTCGCAAGGGGTTCGGCCGAGCCCTTTGCTCTTCCCAATTGACAGGTCGGAAAAAAAAAAAACCGAGCAGATCGTGGAAACGGCATTGAGGCTGAATTCCGACCGACCGACCGACCGACCGACCTTACCTAAAGACAGCCGTCACGCCGTTTATCTCCTGCTCCATCGTTCTCATTATTTCCCCTGAATGCTGATTCGTTCGTCATGCGATCGTTGCTGGCCGGCGTCCTGAAGGGTCACGTGACGCTGCGACGCCGACGGTCCGCGTTTGCCTCAGAGTCCATGTGGCGTGGCACTTCCGCCCTCCCGTCTCTCCATTCACTCGATTGGGCCCAACGGCTTCCGGCAGATCCCCCGCGAAGCTGGTGCCGTCGTGGCTTCGCCTTTTGAAACAGTGTTTCTTCCGGCCCACAGGTCGATGTGGCTTTAAGAAGGGGTCTGCAGCGCTGCTGTGCAACGACGTCGTTCCGGTGGTGCTCGACAAGCTCCCGTCCGGCTGGCTTGATGGGCGCAGCCACCTTCCCCGGATCACCTGATCATTAGATCTCTTGGCGATGGCCTAGTTCGTTTGTCTGGTGTTGACGCTGCTCCGATCATAGCCTGAACGGAAAGCGCGAAGAGGCTGTGGTTTCTCATCACATTAGTATAGCTTCTGGTGGAAGCTCTCTCTCTCTCCTTCTTGGCCAGTCTCCCAACTCGTTGCGATCAACTGGTCATCTCACAGCTGGGAGGAATGACCCTGCCGCCCGTTCTTTGCAGGGCTCCAGTGTACCATGGGTCGGAAGTTGAAAATACATGGGATGAGATCAGGGCTTCCTGGGAGCGGCATGGAGCACATCAGGACGCGGAGATCCCGTACCGTTCAATGTCGCGTCACCTTTTATTAGTCCATGCGGGATGCTTAAGTACCCCCGAGTCCGGGCTAGCCCGGAAATATGTCCGACGAAAACATTGTACAGGCTGGATGGCCTTTTACCAGCAGGTAAGAACGGATCGTCAACTGGGAAGCTGGGTATCGAGCGCTGCTTTGGTGACGGCAGTCCGGATCCATCGGGTCGGAAACAACTTCCTTCGGAAGCAGTCTTGCACTCTCGCTGGACGGAAGACATGCCCCACCAAAACGTCTCCGGTCCTTCCTCAGATGCAGGTTTGACTTAAGACCACAGGCTTCCCCGGCAGTTGGCTGCGTCCGCTGTTGTCCGATCGTGGTCTCTCAGCCTTACAAGGAGAGGTGCCTCAACGGGTGATCCACCTTCCAGAGTACCTGGGTACCTGTCTTTAAAGGCTGCTTGACATCATGATGGAAGAGACGCACTGAAGATGTGGCACGGCAACTTAACCTGGTCCTGGTCGGAAGTTGGTAAGCGGGGACATAAAGTGCTGTTGCGAATTTAAGCTTAGAGTATTGACATAATGATCATTGAGTAGCAACTGCAGAGGGTTCAAGAAGGCCCGAGCTTCGAGAATTCAACGACACAACCTCGAGGTCGACATACTACGCATATCAATTTAAGCATCACTCACCCATCATCAATCCCATCATCTGTCCCTCTAGCCAGGCCTTCCCACGATAGGCACACCTTCATAAGGGGAAGTCCCATTATCAGGAAGGCGAACGATCTCGAATTCATGATCTCGTGAGTTTCATGCGCATGGTACCTATGGAGCGGAAACCCGCCACCCCATACCTAAACAGAGCCACAGCTGTGAACCATGGCAAGCGCTGACCGACGAGGTGAGCAGCAAATCACGTAGCTAGTAGCGACGTCATGCAGGAAGTGAACGTCCAAATAGCGGTGTCCGTAATCTGGCAGCATCTGGGAGGGTGTGGGGGGGGGGGGGGGGGGGGGACGTGGTCTGGACCTCGAAGATGCAGGGGCGGTGACCATCCAGCGGGGAGAGGAGCGGAATGCGGCCCATATGCTGCTTCCCCGTCGCGGCGAGTGATGTTCAGGCACGGAAAGTCAATTGGTTACGGGGTAATTAAGGCACCGCCAGGAACGCTGACGGACCCGCCTGGAGGTCAGAATCAAGGAGCGGCAGGTACCGCAAGCGCATTGGTGCCTTGTTTGCCTCTGGCCTCCTTGTACCCTTGTATCTTTTAGGTATGGTATGAGCTGGTCCGGAGGGAAGGGGCCGGAGAGATAAGAGACGACGCGAACCTGCCTGTCCAGCGCGCGGCTTCCTCCCGTCCTCACCGGATGCTGGAAGTTGGAAGTATTGCCCGGGAAGGCACCTCCAAGGACGGCACAGAGACCAGGAAGAGGGGCATGAAACCGTGTCCGTGCAGCGAGCCCGGCGCTAGCAGTTGGCGGGACGAGATGGTGACGTCATTTGAGCACCGGGATGCGAGCTGTTGGGGATTTCCTTCCCCTCGACCAAGGCACAGAGGCTCCGGTCAAGCTTGAAAAAGATTGCCTTGCAGCACCTCGATTGATTTCGCTTACCGCATGGGCTCTGCGTAAGATGTTGCAAGTAGGTAATCCTTTTGACAGGCAGAGGAGGCGGTAACGACCACTCGTAGTGGCCTGGCCTGCTCGCAGTGTTGTAGTGTGCCTTGGCCGTCTCCAAGTTTGCGCCTGCACCTCCGCCCCCAGGACGATGTTCTAAACCCCAGTTCCGAACCACACTGCAGGCCGAGTCGCACGATGCTGGGCGGGTCGCACGGATGACCACCGACGGCCGGGTGCTCGCTGAAAAGCCGCTGGCTGGGCAAGTTGACTCGCTCTCGTCATCGCGATCCGCGGCGACACAGTCGAATCCGCGGTCTGGAATATCCGGGATCGTGATGGGCGCTCCACGCGGCGAAGGCGCTAAACCTAAACCCAGACTGGCGTGATCCACAGCTGTGCTCGCCCCGCCCGAAGCTGTCCAATCCGTTCCGGCCCTCCGCGCGCCACTGTCAGTCATTCCCGGTCGCCGTCACTTTGGCAGCAGCTCGACAGGCGGCTCAGACCATCTCTGCATGTCTCTTTCCCATCTTTTTAGCTGCTGCGGTACCTGGCCCAGCCCCCGTGTTCTTGGAGAATGAAATGAGGTGGAACAATTGCTGCCGTCACACAGGCGGGTGCTTACTAGGTACCTAGGTACCTACCGCTGCCTTCCTCCAAGAGCTCCTACCCTGTAAGAGACCTAAATTTGGCAAGGTTAGGTAGGCACCTTGCTGGTGCTGTTGCTGTCCTTGAGCCCGGGCTAGCTACCGCTACCGGGAACTTTTCTCCCACCGAAAGTAGGTACTTGCCTGCGCCTGCCTCTGCCTGTACCAAACTGAATGCGACGATGAGGGAAACACAGATGCAGCACATAAACCTTAGCAGCGAAGAAGTACACTGCACGACAAAAGAACATGCCGAAGGTACCTACCTACGCTAACGGCCAATGCAATCCCATGCCATGCGGTGCTACTACTAGGCTGAGCCCGTCCTTCTCCAATTCCTGAGCTGTTGCTCCTGCTGCCACCCCGCCGCGTCTTTTCGCTCAGCTCAGTCTGGTCCTCGTCAGACTGTCGTCGCACTTGATCGTGTTTTCTTTTCCTTCTGTTTTTCTTCACTCCTCTTCTTCCTTTCTTCCCACATCCTCACCCATCCTTCGGCAGCAATTATCTTCACTGCGGCTTTGGGCTCGTCCAAGCTGCTGCTGCATATCGTATTCTCGCGACCCCCAATCGCTGGTTCGCTCGCTCGCTCGTTCCCCCTCGACCACCCCTGTCGCCGACCAGCAGCTCTCGGGTCAGCGTGTTTTTCCATCGACCGGACTCGTCTCCGCGCATGATCCGAGTCATTGCGCCTGCTGCTCGCCCCTCTTCCACGCCGATCAGTCCGCGGGGCACGAAGCTGCCTCCTACAACCTTCGGAGGATGGTACCAAAGACCATGATCTCCAACGAAGTCTACCTGCTGCCCCTCAACGACGATGGCTCGCCCCAGGTCGCCGGCGAGTACATCTACGTCGCGCCCAAGACGAGCGACCCCGTAACCATCCGCTTCGCCATTGAGGGTACATCGTCCATCTGTCGCCATGGCAGTCTGTGGGTCAACATTCCAGAGCAGGGCGCAGAGTTCCACAGAGACCGCTTTCGCGAGTTCAAGTAAGCCCGCCCGCCTGTCGCCTCAATTGAATCGAATCGCCCGTATGTCGTAGTTGTAGCTCACGCGCCGTCCCAGGCTCGTCCCCGACTTCAATCGCACAATCGAGATCTCCATCCCCATTTTCCAGGCCGGTGCCTACGCCTTCTACACGACGTATGCGGAGCTGCCTGACCTCGCCGAAGAGCTCGACTCGAGTCCCCAGTCCAAGGCCACCAACAAGAAGACGCCGCTTTACTACATCGATGTCGCCCCGCGCCTCAGCCTCGACGGCCGGCCCTTGCCGCTGCCCGCGCTCTCCATCTTCTCCGTCATCAGCAAGTTCATGGGCAAGTACCCGGGCGACTGGGAGAAGCACCTGCGCGGCATCAGCGACCGCGGCTACAACATGATCCACTTCACTCCGCTGCAGGTTCGCGGCGCCTCCAACTCGCCTTACAGCTTGTACGACCAATTAGGCTGGGATCCCGATTGCTTCCCCGACGGGGAGAAGGACGTTCAGGGCCTGGTGCAGAGCTTGGAGAAGCAGTACTCCCTGCTCAGTTTGACCGACATCGTTCTGAACCACACGGCCCACAACAGCGCCTGGCTGCAGGACCACCCGGAGGCCGGCTACAACCTCGTGACGGCACCTTGGCTGGAGTCGGCCTGGCTCCTTGATTCGAAGCTGCTCGAGCTCAGCAGTAACCTCGAGAAGCTCGGTCTCCCGACCGAGATCAAGGACACTAACGATCTGATCAAAATCATGGACGCCATCAAGAAGAATGTCATCTCCGAGATTCGCCTGTGGGAGTATTACGCAATTGACGTCGACCGTGACGTGGAGACCGCCCTGGAAGCCTGGGTCTCCGGCCGCACCACCTTCCCCGAGGGTGCAGACGTCACTGCGCTCAAGGATGCGCCCTTGAAGGAGCAAGCCGAATTCCTCATCAAGCACGGTCTGCAGGGCGGCGACCGCATGGGCGAGCGCTTCAGGCGCAAGGTTGATCCCAGTGTCGCCTCGGGACTTCTCTCTGTCATCTTCGGGCGCTACGAAGGCGAGGAGGGCAGCTCTCCCAGACAAGCAGCGGCCAAGTCCAAGCTGGTCTCGATTCTCGACGAGGTCAATCTGCCATTCTACAAGGAGTACGACACTGAAATTGGCGAGATCCTGCAGCAGCTTTTCAACCGCATCAAGTACTGCCGTCTGGACGAACACGGCCCTCGCATGGGTGTCATCAACAAGGAAAACCCGTTGATCGAGACCTACTTCACCCGCCTGCCCAAAAACGACACCACTGCCAAGAACAAGCCCGAGGAGAATGTCTTGGTCAACAACGGATGGGTCTGGGGAGGCAATGCCCTCGTCGACAATGCTGGGCCGCAGTCTCGCGTCTACCTCAGGCGTGAAGTCATCGTTTGGGGCGATTGTGTCAAGCTGCGATACGGAAACGGTCCCTCGGACAGCCCTTTCTTGTGGGAATACATGACCAAGTACGCACGGATGCTGGCCAAGTACTTCGCCGGTTTCCGCATTGACAATGCTCACTCTACTCCACTGCACGTGGCCGAGCATATCCTCGACGAGGCTCGCCGCGTTCGGCCCGACCTCTACGTCGTCGCAGAGCTCTTCACTGGATCTGAGGAGATGGACTACGTCTTCGTCAAGAGACTGGGCCTGAGTGCGCTGATCCGCGAGGCAATGCAGGCGTGGAGCACCGGCGAGTTGAGTCGCTTGGTGCATAAGCACGGTGGACGACCTATCGGCAGTTTCGAGGTTGACGAAGTATCACGACCTGATGCCAAGTCCCCCTTGAGCCCCATGAGTCCGTCCCAGGAGGGCAGCGACATGCTCAACGGGAGCCCATCTTCGAGAGAAATCATCCGGAGGATCAAGCCTGTGCCCGTGCAGGCTCTGTTCATGGACTGCACCCACGACAACGAGACGCCGGCCCAGAAGCGCGATGCCCGCGACACTCTCCCCAATGCGGCGCTCGTCAACATGTGCGCCAGTGCAACGGGTAGTGTGATGGGTTATGACGAGATCTATCCCAAGCTCGTTGATCTCGTCAACGAGACCAGGCTGTACACATCCGAGTCGTCTTCCAAGCCTGTCAAGGTTGGCGGCGGCAGAAACGGCATCGGTGGCATCAAGAAGCTCCTCAACCAGATCCACACCCTCATGGGCAAGGATGGGTACGACGAGACCCACATCCACCACGAGGACCAGTACATCACCGTCCACCGTGTCCACCCCGAGTCAAGAAAAGGCTACTTCTTGATCGCACATACCGCCTTCCCGGGCTACGGCAACGGCAACGGTGCGTTCAACGCCGTTCACCTGACAGGAACGCGAGCCCGGCACCTTGGAAGCTGGATGCTCGAGGTCGATGCCAGCGACGAGGCGAAGAAGGAGGTTCTGGAGGACAAGAGACTCCTGCGCGGTCTTCCTAGCCGCGTCGTTGACGTTCCTGGTGTCCGCTTGGAGGTGAAGGGCGATGAGACCATCATCACAGTCCGCGACAAGTTCCCACCCGGAAGTATCGCGCTGTTCGAGACTTGGATTCCTGCTGCTGAACATTCCGCCGGTCTCGACACATACGTCACCTCTGGTGCTCGAGCTGCGGTGGAAGATCTGGACCTCGTTGATCTCAACTTCCTCCTTTACCGATGTGAAGCTGAGGAGCGGGATGGAAGCGGCGGAAAGGACGGCTGCTACGAGATTCCCGGCTATGGAAAGCTCGTTTACGCTGGTCTTCAGGGCTGGTGGAGCATTCTGAAAGACATCATTCGGGACAACAATCTCGCCCACCCTCTCTGCCAAAACCTCAGAGACGGACAGTGGGCTCTTGACTATACTGTTGGGCGATTGGAGCGCAACAGCCAGACAAAGGAGTTTTCGCGCCTTGACAAACCTGCAGCCTGGCTCAAGGATCGCTTTGACGCCATTCGCAAGATCCCCAGCTTCTTGCTGCCGAGATACTTTGGGCTCGTCATGCGTACCCTCTACATGGCAGCCTGGGAACGGGGTCTTGAGCAGATGAACGGTAACGTTCGCGAAGGACAATGGTTCCTCCAGAGCCTTGCCATGGTCAGCGTGCAGCAGACAGGCTTGGTCAAGTCGGCATCTCTGTGGCCCAAGAAACTGGTCCCCTCGCTGGCTGCTGGCCTGCCGCATTTCGCTGTTGAATGGGCCAGATGCTGGGGACGTGATGTCTTCATTTCTCTCCGAGGTCTGTACCTCGGAACTGGCCGCTTCGACGAGGCCAAAGAACACATTTTCGCGTTTGCCAGCGTTTTGAAGCACGGCATGATTCCGAATCTGCTCAGCAGTGGCGCCTTGCCGAGATACAACTCTCGCGACTCCGTCTGGTTCTTCCTCCAGTGCATCCAAGACTACACCAAGTTCGCACCCCAAGGGCTGGACTTACTGAAGGAGAAGGTCAAGCGACGGTTCCTTCCTTACGACGACACCTGGTTCGACGTCGAAGACCCCCGGGCGTACTCCAACGAGACCACGATCGAGGACGTCATCCAGGAAGCGTTGCAGAGACACGCCACCGGCATGTCCTTCCGCGAAGCAAATGCCGGTCCTTCCATCGACTCTCAGATGACCGACGAAGGCTTCAACATCAACATCAACGTTGATTGGAACACGGGTATCGTCTTCGGTGGTAGCCAGCACAACTGCGGCACCTGGATGGACAAGATGGGCGAGAGCCCCCGCGCCGGCTCCAAGGGTGTTCCCGGAACGCCCCGTGACGGAGCTGCAGTCGAAATCACGGGTCTTCTGTACAGCACATTGAAGTGGGTGTCGTCGCTCAACTCGGAAGGCAAATTCCAGTACTCTTCTGTTAAGAAGGCGGATGGCTCCTCCATCTCGTTCAAGGACTGGGCGGAGCTCATCCGCGCCAATTTCGAGCGCTGCTACTACGTCCCCGTGTCACCGGAGGAGGACTCCAAGTACGACGTCAACACCAAGATCGTCAACCGTCGCGGCATCTACAAGGACCTTTACAAGTCTGGCAAAGAGTACGAAGACTACCAGCTCCGACCCAACTTCCCGATCGCCATGTGCGCCGCACCTGAGCTTTTCGACCCCTCGCATGCCCTCCACGCGCTGTGCGTTGCTGACTCGGTCCTCCGTGGCCCCACGGGCATGGCGACCCTCGACCCTGCCGATTTGAACTACAGACCTTACTACCGCAACAGCGAGGATAGCGACGACTTCGCCACGAGCAAGGGACGGAACTACCACCAGGGTCCTGAGTGGCTGTGGCCCACGGGATTCTTCCTCCGTGCACTGCTGAAGTTCGACCTGGAGAGGCGGGACTCCGACGCTGGACGCATCGAAGCATTCCAGCAGGTCACGCGGAGACTGATGGGATGCAAGAAGATGATTGGTGAAAGTATGTGGGCGGGCCTGACGGAGTTGACACAGAAGAACGGAGAGGACTGTCCCGACTCGGTATGTTTCTTGCCATCTCTCTTCATGAGGACGATGCTAACTATTCGCAGAGCCCCACGCAGGCTTGGTCGGCTGGCTGCCTGATCGACTTGTACATGGACGCCGCTGAGGAGCAAAGCGACAAAGCCAAGATCGCCTTGCCCATTAGGTCTAAATAGGGTGGTTGATTCAAACAGTTCCCTGCGGTGCAATGGACGGGAGGCGATGCCGCGGTGGAAGCCGGATGTTGGAGCTTTCAGTGGTTCGAATCGGCGAAAAGTGTATTTTTGCATAAGCATGGGTTAGAATACGACACCGACAGTTGGCATATAAATAGAACGCATTGATATCATTTTTGCTCCCATTGCGTGACAGTTGTTTCTTTGCGCGTCAGGCAGGTCCCGCCGTTCCTGGCTCGTGTCTCACGTGATCGGTGCTGCCCGCCTCGGCGCCAGCACAGGCCGGACGCATGGTTTACCCGGGGCCGCGCTTCGTCATGCAAGTCTCACGTGACTGAGGCAGGCGACCCTCTACTGCGACCTAAATGTACAGCCTGGATTGGGGGGTCAATCCATCCACACTTAATCACAGTAACCGACCTTTGCGTGTGAACTATTCCTGTGATACTGCCAACCTGCACGTCTAGCGCGATCACCCCGAACTCTAGAGAGAGGTTCGACTAAGTAGAATAAGAACGGCGAAAGTCTTTGGTCAGGCGACGTGCGACGCAGGGCCTGGGATAAACAGCATTTGCTTTAGTTGGAACTTATCGGAGCCCGGTAGCTCAAGCTGTTTGAGAAGGTGGAAAGATCACAGCCGGTCAGGATGCGGTTCAGTGGGTAAGGGAGTGGAATACTCGTACCGGGAAGGATCTTCTGATAGCCACGAAAGAATTACAATTGCATTTCGTCAACGACCTGTTTTTCCAATGCGGTTGCTCAGAATCCGGGAAATGCTGGATCAAGGTGCGATCCACGTGGAAACAATTTCGAGTTTAAATGGGAGCCCGGCTCCGCAACGTTGTTTCGAACAGGAGGCCAATTTATGCGCTTTAGCATCGCCCCCCTGCGACGGGGTTGTGATGCTCCTACGGACTGCTCCAGCCAGAAAAAAGAGTACGCATCTTGCTAGGACTAAAAAGGGAAAAAAAAATAGCCAAGCTTACAATACCATGCATGAGTCACTAGTACATAAAGTGACACCAAGTTTCGGGGTCAAATGCTACTAGCTTTGGAGATGGTGGATTTCGTCTTCACCCTGATTCAAGCCCAGAAAAAGACGAGAGAAAAGGCAGCTGCTTCCGAAAAAACTAGATTATGCATTCGAGAGGATGCATCAGCGAAAAAGCCGATGTGTTTGTCTGTTTGGCCCGCTCGTTGACTGTAGTAGACTCAACTGGAGAGAGGCACGGCTTACGGAGCGGCTCCCAACGTTGGGAGCCGGCGCGTACGCCCGTTTTGCAACATGAGAATGCATAATTGATAATAAGAAAAAGAGGACAAAGGACCAGCAGAGTTTTGAAGGTCGTCTCGGCATGGCTTGAAAGGTAATTCGTCGAATTGGGTTTTCCCGCATCGCCGACGCTGACGCCGCTCTTACCAGCCGCCGTTAAGCCCGTTAAGCCGCAAACTCGGTAACTTTTGCATGATAATTATTGGATGGTATATGGAATGCTCCGGGAAACTTGCGATAGCCAATATCTGCATGACATTTTCGGAGGGGAAAGTCGTCTGAAGGGAGTGAACAGACAATCTATGACCAATGCAGGGTTAGGGTTAGGAGTCATAACCCTCGACAGAGTCTCGTCCAGAACGTCATAGTGACACAACACATTACACTGTTGTCCCATACAGGTCGCACTGTCGTTTCAAGAAAGCCTGTGCGGCTGAAAGTCTTTGAAAACTAGCTGCACTAATGTTATGGTCAGCTATCCGACAGTAGGGTCTGCTAACAGAAGCTGGGGATTGACGCGGTTGAACAGTATCGTGGCACTGAGTC